>JAJMKV010000004.1:155499-178386 GCA_030569375.1 Ogataea ganodermatis
AGGCGCGCTGGCGCGCCCGTTGTTTTTTTTGTTCTATTTTTGGAAAGCCTCATCGCCGCATTTGGCAGGACGGAAGATTCCAATGCAGAAAACCTGTCATAGCAGGATTGTATTTCAGAAGGAGCTAATGACAAGCAAATGACGAGCAAATGACGAGCGAAGCGAGTCACTCGTATAACTCGTATGCTCACTCGTATGTACTCGTATTGTTTCCAAGATCGTAAACTCCCTGCTCGCTTTGCTCGTCATTTGCATGTCACTCTGTGCTTACATAATCTAAAATTATTGTGTTCCAGGCTCCTTGTAGGATGTAATGCTATTATTCCTTGCAAATGCCTGGTAAATGCATGGTAAGTACCCTGCAAACGCCCGGCAAATATCTGACATTTGCGAGGAGTTTACGATCTTCAAAACGATACGAGCAAGCATGACGCCCTTTCTAGTCATTTACAAACTTGTAAAAAAGCGATTTGAACAAGCAACTCCTTACAAAGTTCTCAAACGGCTTGCAACTTTCTTGCAAATGACGAGCGAAGCGCTCTTGAAAACAATACCAGCAGGCATACAATCTCGTCACTCCTGCTAAATGTCGCCCTCCCTCCACTCAGTGCTTACGTAATCTGAAATTATCAGAAAGCTCTTTGCTCCTTGTATAGGGGTTGTAATATTCCTTTCAAATGTTTGGCAAACACCCGGCAATTGCCAGGAAAGCACCCTGCAAGTGCTCTGCAAACGCCCGGCAAACGGCTGGCAAATCCCTGGCAAATGACTCGCTCCGCTCGTGATTTGCTCGTCATTTGTTTGACACCCCTACACCACGAAAAAATTTCACCTTATCTAATCTTCCACCTCACAACCATCCCAAACCACCCCCATAAACCTCCCTCAACCCCCAAATGGATCCCCCCAGCCCCCCCCACGAGGACCTATGTCCGATCTGTCTTGATGTTCTACCAAACGACTCGTTGCCTCCGCCTCGCTCTACACGCTCGACCCAATTTCTCGCCAGAACAGCACCTTGCCACCACTATTACCATGAGTTCTGCATCAGAGAGTGGTCCAAAAAAGCCAACTCGTGTCCGCAGTGCCGGTCGCCTTACGAGCGTCTTGAACGTATGGCTGGCGGGGCCGTTGTGGAGCAGATCACAGTGGAAAACAAGCAACAGCCCAGTGTCCAGTTTGAGCCAGAACCAGCACCACCAGCACTGCCAGAGTTCCGGCACCAGCACCTTGCACGCCAGCTGTGCTGTCTGTGCGACTGTTCGAGCAACTCTGCTTTTGCCATTTGCAAGGAATGCTCGAGCGGGTTCCACCTGTCCTGTCTCGGGATCATTGATTACAGCAGCTACCATTGTCCAATGTGCGAGTCGGTGCAAGGATGTGAGTCGGTGATTCCGGCAAGAAGAACGGGAGCTGGATTTTTCCGTCAGTTGCAACAGCAGATAAGGAGGAGAAGAAGGGAGCAGGTGACGGGCGTGGGAGCGGGAATTGTTCCTGTTCGTGGCGTGCGGCGGGCGCGTGCTGACGACGATTCGGTTGATTACGTTGCGATTGTGGACCGAAATAAGCGGATTTTGGAGCAAAGACGCCGCGAGGCGTTACAGAGAGAAGCCGCGGGCAGCACGGGGAGTGCAGAGGTGATTGCCTGGAGAGTTCTGGAGAGTTTGCAGACGGGGGAGGGTGTGGAGGTGGCTGGAGCCGGTGGAGAGGAGCGATTTAAGAGGCCAAAGAGAAGATCTAGGCCGGCGCCGGTTGCTCTTACTGTGGAGGCTCTTGCGTCGCACGACGGGTCCAGTGTTGGTTCGAGCGTTGCCACGCCGGCTGTGCTGACGTACCAACAAAAAGTGCTTATTCAAAAGCTTTTTTTGAGGAAAAAGCTCCGAAATTTGAATCTTTCAACTTCTCAGTATACCGAGATGAATAGAGAGATATCGCGCAAGATGTACGGGGTGATAGCGATGCGACCGGAGTTTGTAGCGTGGTTGAACAAGATTGGGGAGTTGGTGGAGAGGGAGGGTGTTGGGAAGGGAGAGTATGAGAAGTTTTTGGATGGGTTGGAGGGGGAGGATGCTAGGGTTAAGGAGGGGTTGGAGGAGATGACTAGTGAAATGACGAGCAAATGACGAAAGACGAGCAAATGACGAGCAAAGACGAGCGAAGCGAGTCTTTGCGAGGTGTTTGCTTGTCATTTGCGAGTAGCAATGATTTACGATTTTCATTGCTTCGCTCTTTATTGCTTTGCTTATCATAACTTTGCTCGTCATTTGCAAGGCAATTTAGAAGTCGCTGGTGAAAAAAATCTGCTACCAAAATCTGCTACCAAAATTGCAAAAAATATTGCAAAAAAATATTCCAACACCTGCTACCAAATGACGAGCGAAGCGAGAGATATGGAGTTTATAAACTTTCGCAAGCTGATAGGGAGTTGATGAACCGATAGGGAGTTTATGAACTCGTCGCTTCGCTCGTCGTTTGCTTCGCTCGTCGTTTGCTCATCAGTGATCTCGCTACGCTGATCAATTACATACATTTTGTTATCTCGCTGCTCTCAAACTAGCAAACTTGTCGTAATTTCCTCTTCTCGCAAATGACTCGCTTCGCTCGTCATTGCTCGTCATTGCTCGTCTTTGCTCGTCATTGATCGTCATTTGATAGTACAATTCAACACAATTAGCTACACTTATGTAAACTTATATCACGATTGGAAAGTTTGGCTGCTCAATTTGCTTGTCGTCTTGATTGTAAAGTTACACTCGCTTCGCTGGCTTTTCTCGCTTTGCTCGCGGCTTTGCTCGCTTTGCTCGCAGCTTCGCTCGCGGTTTGGCTCGCTTCGCTCGCCAAACTCAAATCTTCAACAAAAACGAATAAATCTCACTCATCCCCCTTCCAAACAAACTCTGCGGGTCTTCAGCCCCCCATCGAGCCAAATCTCCCCCAATAATCACCAACTTCGAGTCAAACTGAACAACCTGAACACAACATCCAATCACCCCCTCCAACTCCCTGGCCAGCGGACTGTTTCCCCCAGCACCGTCGTACAACGACTTCACTTCCCGCCATTGCTGCGTGCTGAAATTCAAAATCATAAAGTCCAAAAGCGACCGTCTAGACGAGTTAGACAGGTCAATAATGTCCGGATCGCTGGCACGACGCCCAACTCTTGCCTGCTCCTCCAGAAACTTCCGCACAACATCGCCCAGCAAACTCACCGACTCCGGCTTCATCAGCTCTCCAGAATCCGGCCTGATGGCAGCCATATCAAATACAGACCTCGGCAGCTGGAACTCGTGCAATCCTCCAACAACCATCAGTCTTTGGCCATCAGAAACCGCCCAATGTCCGCACAACTTCGGCTCAGCCCGATCAACGTTCCGGAACGTATTGACTTGGGTCCAAGTCTCGGATTGAAGGTTGAAATACCACATGTCTCCCAGAATCTCGCGCTTGCAAAATCCAACTTCTTGTCCATTTTCGTCCTTGATTTTCACCCAAACAATCGTCGAACCGCCCAAAACAACCAACGAACGCTCACTCAAACTCGACCCAACAGTGTGAGTGGCAGTTTGAGTCAGCGACAACCGTGAAACGCTGCTGGATGTTGTCGTTTGATTGGAAGTCGACGACTGGTCCGAGACAGAAAGGTGCGAAAAATGCTTGCGAACAGTGGGGAGAGAAGCCAATGACGACAACGGCTGCCCAGCAGTCGACGGAACCACCATTTGGCCCTGCCGGCCCTGTTGCAAGTGCTGCAACGGTGGAGGCGACGACGGCGGCGACGACGGTTGGCCCGCCGCATGCGCCACATGTGGCGCAGTCGAGTCCGAATGAATCGACTCGTCGGTCAAATCAAACGACTGGTAAAGCTCAGCATTGCTCACAAGCGACATGCTGAAAAACGCTCTGGGTCTCGGCCAATTGCTGTCCTGATCGTGGCGCATAATACCTGTAAAGTCGCGCAACTCGGGCTGGTCCCCAAATTGAATCTGAGACCCGTTTTCATCGAGATCATAGCCATACTTGTGTGGCAAAAGTTCAAAATTACCAATCGGATAGGCCACAAGCTCGTCGCCAAACTCAAACCCTGTGCGTGTGAACTTGTTCAAAAGCATCTCCACTCTCCAAACATCGTTCATCGCCACAAACCGTTTGCCAGTCTCGTCCAGCTTGTATCCACCCATCAGAAACGAGATGGCCGGTGTGGCGTAGCTCCGTGTGTGGCTGTGGCGCATGCCTCCGTGCGTCGCGCCGCTGGGTCCTGACGACGAAACCGTCGACCCGGAGTCGATCGTCCCGTCCATGTCCTCGGCGCTCTCCTCCACCGTCACGCCGGCAAACGAGTGTCCAAACCGTCCAATCGACTTTGGCAAGTTAACAGAAGCGGTTGGGTGCATACTGATTACCAACTCTTTGTAACATAAGCTTTTCATGTCAAACAACCAACTTTCGTTGCAAGGAACGATGAACCGCTCCACCAGCACGGAGCACGCGGTCTTGGTCACGTGAGTCTTGAGCTCGAACCCACCGTAGAAGTAAAAGCTGCGGTTGCTCACCTGTTGAACTGCCGAACACAGCAGAATTTTCGGGTAGGTTCTGGCAACACGTGGGTGGATTCCCTTGGCAGAGGCCTTTTCCGCAGCCTGTGCCTTTTCCGACATGTCCAGCACGGGCATGTAGGTACCTGTCTCGGACGACATGAACAGCATCTGGTCGTTAGGTTTGGCCGCCAGATTTGTGAGTTTTGCCCTGCTCAGGGGTAACGGCAGGTCGTAATCGAGCCGAACCTCGATATTTTCCGGTGGGATGGTGTAGTCATTGGTTAGCTCACGAAGATATTCATCGTACTCCTCAGGGCTGCGCAACGTGAGTCCACCGAAACAGCACACTTGTCCGCCCATTTTCACAAGCATGTGGTATGCGATTCCCGGTGGTTCGATGTGGCCGTGGAGGGTGGGGATGTTGACGATGTTGTTGCTTCCCAAATGACGAGACGGAGCGGTTGTGGCGGTGTTCGGGGCGGTGCGTGTGGCGGTGTCGGCGGCGGGTGCTGGCGAGGCGGTGTCATCGCTGACGCCAAGCTGCGGCTCGAAAACCTGGTGTTTGTTGTAGTATCTTGAAGTGGACGAGTCGTATCTAGACTCGAACAAAAGACCGTCGGTGTTAAGCTTGTTGAAGTAGTGCGCGTAGTCTGTGCGGTGGTCGGACGGAGCGGAAGAGTTTCCAAGGTCGACGCGAGCGTAGGCCGGGAACTGGGGAGGCGGTTTCAGGAAGCTCGGGACGTTTTCTCGGGAAAGATACTCGTCCATTGTGGTGGGAATTGAAGGTGGCGAGCGTTTGGGAGGGAATTAAACAGGGGAATAATATAGAAGCAAAGATGCCGGAATAATTATAATAATTATCGAGGTTGAGATATACCGACGAGAAAAACATTGTGGTGCAAGGGTGTGGAATTTCGGAGCAGCCCCGGGGCCCTGTCCAATAGCGGCGAGCGCCAGCAGCGAGCAGCAGCAACAACCAAAGTGAGCAGAAACAACAAAAGCGATCTGCAGCCAAAAACCCTCCACCAGTACCTCTGCGTGTTGTTTGCCCGTCTGGTAAATTAATGTTTGCTCAGCCGCTCGTTCGCACACAATGTACCCGCCCAGATTCGAACCAAAGACCCTGGCCCAGCCGCCCTTTTTGAGCTGGTTGGTTTCCTCACGACCGCTGGAGCGCTCCCCAACCCAAACCAGCTTTGTCATTGCTGGCCTTTGCCACCGCGGCGAGCCTGTTCTACTCAATTTGCCAAAAAAAATGTAAAGATCTCTTTGTAAAGCGTGTCATCCTTATGCAGGGGCCATGCTAATCTTCTCTGTATTTTTTCGATTGACCAAATGTCCCGAAGGACCCATATTAAAAATTTTCGCGATCTATATAGCCGGTGGGAAATTTAGCACTCTGTGCGCCTGGCAAGCACATTTCCGACTTCCCCACAATCGCGGATTTCTGCCCCCCTGCGTATAAATACTGCGCTGTGCGCACAACGTCTTGATTCTCTTCACCACCAGCTCCTCGCTACACCACGCGACCATGACCATTGAGTACTCGCAAACCAGCGAAACCAAGCGCATTGTGCGCGAGCTTCTGGCCGACGCCGGCCTCGGTCTGCCGGCAGAGTTTTCGTCCCTGCTGGATTCAGTCCATTACACCAACGAACAGTCTGACCAGCTTGTTTTGCCCGTGAGACTCAAAGAGTGCGAGGTTTCCGCCGCCCTCAAGACCATCGAGGCTCTCAGCGCACTGCGGATCGCGCGCCAGCGGTTTGGAATCGACCGCGACGAGGTGGAAATCGACCTCCAGCACGCACTCATGTTTCTGTTCATGGCGTATCTGGCGTCGGTCGACGGCATGACCAAGCTGGATAAGAAGGTGGTCACCAAGCTCAAGAGCACAGACCTCAACCAGGCGCAATCCATCACGTACCGTCGCATGAGTGCCAACCTGTACCGCACTAAGGACGGCCGCTACTACCACATCCACGGCTCGCTGGATGCCACCACCACGCTCAACATGATCGGCCTGCCGGGCTTCAACGACCGCGTTGTGGAGTACGCAGACGTGGTGGAGTGTATCCAGGGCGCGGTGGCCAAGTTTACGTGCGCAGAGCTCGAGAAGTTGAACGTGGAGAACCGCCAGGCTGGTGTCGAGGCCATCACGTACGAGGAGTTTCTCGAGTCTCCGCAGGGCCTGGTGACCAAAAAGACACCCTACTGGGAGGTGGAGGCACTCGAGACGGAAACCGGCCCGGTTCCGTACGCTTCTGTTCCCTTGGGACTCGGAAAACCGCAGATTCTCAGCGGAATCAAGGTGCTGGAGCTTTGTCGGATCATTGCCGGGCCTACGATCGGACGGATTTTGGCCGAGTACGGTGCACAGGTGCTCAAGGTGACCGATTCCAAGCACTTGCCCGACGTTCCGTTCTTCCAAGTGGACGGGAACATGGGCAAACACTGCTGTGACCTGAACCTGAAGGACGAAGCGGACCGGGCGGTTTTCGAGGAGCTGCTGAAGGACGCAGACATCTTGCTGGACGGTTATAGAGCCGGAGCCATTTCCGAGCTCGGATACGGGCCAGAACGGCTGTCGGAGCTCGGCAAGAAACGCGGAAAAGGCTACATCTATGCGTCGGAAAACTGCTTTGGCTTTGAAGGACCGTACGCTGGGCGTCCTGGATGGCAGCAGATTGCAGACTGTTACTCTGGAGTGGCCTGGACACACGGACGGTCGCTTTGTCCGCAGAATAACGAGCCTATGGTTCCTCCGTTCCCGATGAGCGACTACGGAACCGGGTGTATGGTTGCGATTGCAGTTCTGGATGCCATTTACAAGCGGTCGGAAGTTGGCGGGTCTTATTGGTGCAAGTCGTCGCTTGTTCAGTACGATTTGCTGTTGCAAAGACAGGGATTGTATCCAGACGACGTTTGGGAGAAGATTTTATCGAGGCAGATTCCTGAGGTTTTCCAGCTGCGGTACTTTGATTCTGTGGACAAGATCTCCAAGACGGTGTTGAAATCGATGCAAAAGTTCAAGCCGGATCTGTTTGACGGGGATCTCAAGTATATGGACGAGTGGTATAGTGAGGGGTTTAAGGGGACGATTCGGGTGTTGAAGCCGGTGGTGAGGATGGAGCGGACTCGGAATGGGTTTAATTGTGAGTCTAGGCCGAATGGGTGGGATGAGGCGGCGTGGTGGAGTGAATGACGAGAAAATGACGAGCAAAGACGAGCGAAGCGAGTCATTTGCGAGTCATTTGCGAGTCATTTGCGAGGAGTTTCAAAGTTTCAAAGTTTCGAGTAGATTGCGAGTGCTCATCTCGCAAATGACTCGCTTCGCTCGTCAATTGATCGTCAATTGCTCGTCGATTGCTCGACATTTGCTCGACATTTGCAGTCCAATACAACAAACATTCATTCAAACCGGCAAAGTAGAGAATGGAACCAAAGTTACGACCAAAAACTCACGTGTAGTCATAGGAGAACCAGCAAATTGCGGGGAGTTTCAAAGTTTTAAAGTTTCGAGTAGATTGCGAGTGCTCATCTCGCAAATGACTCGCTTCGCTCGTCATAGCGAACGTATAAGTGGTAGCCAGAGCAGATAATTGCAAATCTCGCTCGTCACGTGAAACATATCACGAGCAAAGGGTAGCAGGATGAGCGAATGACGAGCGCGACAAATGACTTCGCTGCGCTCGTCATTTGCGCACTTGCGGGGTACATTACACTTCCGATGGGAGAACTCCGCTGGAAACTCCCCAAGGCCCGCTCCGGCTGCGAAAACACAATTCCGACCGGATCTTTGTCGTGCGGCGCGAGCACAAAATGTGGGGTAGACAGTTTCCAGCCCGGGGTACAAGTCCGGCAGTGCGAAACCGATCGTACGTTTTGCAGCGTATAAATAGCCACTACAAGAACCATTCAAACCAATTGGCCTGCCTGCAATTGAAACCACACGGAAAAAAACATGTCTCAGGAATTCACCGACAAAGTCATCGGGTCTTTTGGTCCCAAGGCCACGCCAAAGTCGCGGCGTGTTCTCGCCTCCTTGATTCAGCACATTCACGACTTCACCAGAGAAAACTACATCACCACCGAGGAGTGGATGTGGGCAGTGGAGTTTGTGAATCAGATTGGTCAAATGAGCAACGAAAAGAGAAACGAAGGAATCCTGGTTTCGGACGTTTTGGGTCTCGAGGCTCTTGTGGACTCGCAAACCCACTCGGTGGACGCATCCAACCAGACGTCATCTGCCATTCTGGGTCCTTTTTACCGCGAAAACTCCCCTGTTTACCCAAACGGCGGCTCGATCATCCAGAAGGACGTTGGAGGCACCAAGTGTTATCTGTACGGCACGGTCACTGGCGTGGACGGGAGCCCACTCAAGGACGCCAAGGTGGAGATTTGGCACTGTGCTCCGAATGGTTTGTACGAGCAGCAGGATCCCGACCAGCCTGAGTACAATCTGAGGGGTACTTTCCACGCGTCGGAAACCGGATACTTTAGTGCGCTGTGCCTGAAACCGACATCGTATCCGATTCCGTTCGACGGACCGGCAGGAACCTTGTTGCAGCTGATGGACCGTCATCCAAACAGACCTTCGCACATCCACTGGCGCGTCTCAGCACCAAAGTACCACTCGCTCGTGACGCAAATCTACGACTCGGAGTGTCCGTACACAAAGGACGATTCGGTCTTTGCGGTGAAGGACGATATCATTGTCACTTTCCACCCAATTGAACAGCTGAACTTGAGCAAAGTCCAAGGTGTCGAGAGCATTGACGAGCTCAAGGCCCAAGGAGTTGAAGTTTTCTTGGAGTACAGCATCCGTCTTGTTGAGGAGGCGGCCTTGCAAAAGTCGAGGGCCAGCATCTACGAGAAGCAGCACGAGCTTGAGGCGCGGTACCAGCAGCAGGCCGAGCAGAAGATCATTCATGAGCACATCGAGAGTGTTGAGGGGGGGCGGTCGGTGGCTCTTTAAGAGACGAGAAAAAGCGTGTTTGTTAAGTATGGCAAAAGGTTTTGATTTATGGAGAGTCGGAAGGAGTGGTAGTCAGTAGTGTAGAAGCGGAGGGGAGATGATGTGCATTTTCTTTGGACAACGGACTTTGTTGAAGTGTAATGGTAGCCAGCAAATAAATGAATGCGATTTTTTGTGGGAAAACCAAACAAATTCAGGGCTACAACCAAGTTCAGAATTGCAACAGCGAACCTTGGGGTTTGGCAATGTGCCAGCGATCTACTCGTCAAACGGGATGTCTACTTGCTCACAGCTCGCCTCGCTCGTCGATCGACGCGTCGATCGACGCTTGTTTTTTCACCCTAGCTGAAAAAGAATTTCATGATTGGACAAACACTTCACCACCACCACCACTCTCCCCGGCCACCAGCAATGTCGTACAACACGCACACCTTCGACGTCATCGAGGCAAACAAAACCCAGGCCGTCAACCTGACGGCCGTTCACGTGACTGGCGGAGACCAATTCAGCGACAATTTCTTCAACAAGCTTCTCGCTCCGTTGCTCACCACCGCCGACCTCACGGTGGACCAGCTCGTGAAGAAGAGCGACCTTTCGTTGAAAAATCTTCTGTACACCAACTGTTTTGACAGTGTCAGCGTTTCGGTGGAGCAGGCCGAGCAGGCCGCAGCTGTGGCCCGTTCTGCGGCCATTTCCAGCCCTCCTATCAGTCTCACCACCAAAGTCCAACTGCTACCTAAAAAGCTCTCCCACTTGACTCTCGGCTCCACCCACGCCAAGGAGGGTAACACCCTGCTGTTCAACTACTCCAACCTCAACACGTTCGGCAATGCCGAGTACCTGCAAGTCACTGCGGCCGACAGTCTTGTGCCAGAGTCCCAAAGCAAACTGCTCAGCTTCATCTACAAGGCTCCCATGGTGAACACCTCGCTCAAGCTGTTCACCCAGGGTCTCATATCTCGCTCCAACGACCTCAACTACCAGTCCGAACAACAGTGGCTCACCTCGGGCGTGTTTGGTGTCGAGAAGGAGTCTGTTTTCAAGCCTAACTGCGGCCTTTTCCCCGTCGCAAAGGCGTCGTATCTCGCTGGAATCTCTCTGGTGAAAAGAACCACTCTCCAGGTCAACGACTCCGCCAACGACGAGATCAAAACCTACGCCGGCGACCACCTCAAGGAGGCCATTCTGCTGAACGCCTCGCTCAACTCCCTGGAGTACCTGCCAGCGTCCCAGGGAAGACTCGCTCTCAACGGCTTCCACTTGCACCTGAAAAATGAGCTCACCGGCTTCTCCAACATCAACGAAAATAAGAAAAACGACGAGAGATTCTACAAAGGTGAGGCCACCGTCCAGTACGTCAAGTCCATCTTGCAAAACGGACTGACCCTCGACTGCCAGCTCGGCATCGGCCACCTGCTCAACCTGTCCCCTTCCTCAAAGACCATCCACTACCAGGATAAATTCTACGTTGACGTTTCCGGCTACAAAAAATTGGGACTATCGTCGCCAAAAACCGTCGCGACAGATAATTCTGTCACAGACCCAAAAATCGGCGGCCTTTCCTACGTCTCTTTTGACTTCAAACTGCTCTCCAGATTCCTCCTCGTCAGCCCAACAAACCCGCTCAGACTCTACCTGGGCTGGAACGGTGGAGAACTCATCAACTCGTCCGAGGGACTTTTCAACGGCCTTATAGAGCTCGGAAAAACCTGGAAATCACTCAAGTCCGGTGTCAACGTTGGTCTCACCTACAAGGTCGGCAACGTAGCCGACTGTGGCCTCTACTACAAGCTGCCAGTCTCCGGATCCGGCGAAACCAAACCAGGCTTCGGCCTCAGTGTTTCCCTCTTTGGAGATTACTAGTTATAGAACCGTCTATGGTTGTTTTGTTACACTATGTAATCGTAGTAATAACATTCAGAGAAAATTTGGTAAATAATTTAACTATGCACAGGACACCACTAAAATGGGTTTATTTTTTGTCAAGTGGTTCAGAATCAGCTTCTGATTCAGGAGATTCCTTCTTCTCCTCGTCTTTCTCCCCCCTCTCCTCTCTATCAGCAAGATACTTGTCAAACGCATCGTTTCGGTTAGGGAATGGACGCTTTCCCAGCAAACGAATCATATCCTCTCGTGTGATCACCTCCTTCGTCAAAAGTTCCTCCGCAACTAGCGCAACCTCCTTCTTCTTCTCAATCAGAAGGTTCTTGCACCGCTCGTACGACTCATCCACCAAACGGTGCACCTCAGAGTCGATCAAAGACGACGTCTTGTCACTGAATGGCTTTGTCATGTCGTTTCCACGGTCAATGTTGTAGTTAACAAGACCCACCTTGGGCGACATTCCACACTCAATCACCATCTTTTGTGCAAGATTCGTCACTTTCTCAAAATCGTCCGATCCTCCACTCGTCACTGAGTTGAAATGAAGCTCCTCAGACACCCGGCCACCAAGCGTCATCGTCATTCTGTCCAGCAACTTCTGCGTGCTGTACAGATAAATGTCTGGAGGCAAGTACTGGGCATATCCCAGAGCACCTTGGCCTCTAGGAACAATCGAAACCTTTAAAAGCGGATCGGCAAACTCCAAAAACCAGCCGCAAATAGCATGGCCCGCCTCGTGGTACGCAACCACCCGCTTCTCAGCAGGCGAAAGTAGCTTCGACTTCTTCTCCAAACCAGCAATCACTCTCTCAATCGCCTGCTCAAAGTCGTGCAACTTCACAGACTCTTCGTTGTGTCTAGCGGCAATCAGAGCAGCCTCGTTACAACAGTTGGCAATGTCCGCACCAGAAAATCCAGGAGTCAAAGTGGCCAATCTACCCTTGAGATCTTCCAAATCACAGTCCTCGGAAAGTTTGATGTTCTTGAGATGGACCTCGAAAATCGCCTTACGGCCTTCAAGTTCTGGGTTGTCCAGGTAAATCTTGCGGTCAAATCTGCCCGGTCTCAGCAGAGCAGAGTCTAAAACGTCTCCACGGTTGGTACCAGCCAGAACAACAACGTAATCGGACGTCGAAAACCCGTCCATCTCCACCAAAAGCTGGTTCAACGTGTTCTCTCTCTCGTCGTTGCTGCCCGCGGCTCTGCCCTTGGATCTCGACTTTCCAATCGCATCGATCTCATCGACAAAAATGATCGACGGAGCGTTTTCTCTCGCAGTCTTGAACAGCTCACGAACCCGAGACGCACCAACACCAACAAACATCTCCACAAACTCAGAACCAGAAACAGAATAGAACGGAACGCCAGCCTCTCCGGCCGTCGCCTTCGCCAAAAGAGTCTTTCCAGTACCAGGAGGACCAGACAAAACGGCTCCTCGAGGGATCTTGGCTCCAAGTTTCTCGTACTTCTCAGGATGCTTCAAGAACTTGACAAACTCCATGATCTCCTCCTTTGCTTCGTCGCAGCCAGCAACGTCGTCAAACTTGATCTTCACGTTCTTCTCCGCGTTGAACTTCTTAAATCTCTCCTTGTTTCCGCCAAACAAGCCGCCACCAATTCCGCCACCGCTCTTCATCATCTTTCTTGTGGACCAGAAAATGAAACCAAATAGCAACAGAGTAGGTAGCAGATTGTAAACAGCCTTCATCACCGAAGCACTCTGCACATAAATAACCGGAAGCAGCAGCTCCTCAGGCACGTGGTTCTCCTCTTGTGCCTTCTTCAACTTCTCTTCAAAGTTCAGAACAGAACCAATCGTAAAGTAGTACTCGACCCTCGAGTCGTGCACGGGCTGGTTCTTGCCCAAATCGTTCAAAACAACTCTCACAAGATTGTTGTTCACCACAATCAGCTTTTCAACATACCCTTTGTCCAAAAGAGACGTTCTAAAATCTTGGTACGTGATCTCTTTCTCGTGAGACTCCAAGGAAAAAATGTAGTACGTCAGTGCCGCAGTAGAAAGCCACAGCAACAAAACACCCGGCCTGAGACCTCCGTTCGGTCCTGGAGGAACTTGCCCGCCGTTATTCGCACCGTCTTTCGGAGGAGGATTGAACTTGTTGTCGTACGGCCCATTGGCATCCATTTGTTTCTCCAGATGATACTCCATCAAAGCCTTGTGGAACCGCTGCACATTCTCCATCTTCTCGCCAGCCCTGTTGGCAGTCTTGTCTGTCAGAATTATGTTGATCATTCTCGTCGACGATGGCGAAATTAGCCCGCCAATCTCGTACTCCTCAAACAGCTTGTTCATCTTGGATTTGGTCTCAGCCTCGTTCAGAATAGTGTTGGACCATATTTTCTTTAGCTCCACCAAAAGCTCCTCGGCTTCTTCTGTTGAAAGCTCTCTTTCGCCCTTATCATTGTACTTTTTATCATCATTTGGCTCGCCTGGACCTTGCGAAGACGAGTTGTATCTAACAAATCTACGGCCGCCCCAAAACAGTTCTGTCGATGCCGCACAGGAAATCAACTGTTTCCTGGTCTGTATATGCTGAGCTTGCCGTCTCAAAGTCCCAAAATAAGCACTACTCGACAGATTCGCCCTGCTGCTCGGTCTCGCACCCGACTGGTGGACACCACTTGCAAACAGCGCTACTCTGTCTTTAAACGCCCGGGTAACCGGCCGTTTACAAAGCGTGGCCATCTTTCAATATTTTTGTATGAATTCCGTCTAGACAAAGTTGCCCAATTGTCTATCAAAAAGGTGTGTTGGCTTCAACTGGGTAGTTTAATCTTTCGGATGATGGGTTTTCTTTTTAGGAAAAAACCAACTCTTCGCCACTGATGATGGGTTTTTTTTTTTTCCTCTCTCTAAATCTCGTTGACAGATTATGTAATCAATTAGCAAACCCAAAAAGCTCCTAAAATGAAAAACATGATAATAGCTAAAACGATTATATTCAAATCATATAAAAAAGCCTTTCTCATCACACGAAGACTTGTAAAAGGAAAAAAAACACCAATCATTTAGACCCACTCAAACAGTAGAAACAATTTCAGAAGCATGTCTGAGAACCTCAACCATCTTCTTACACTCCTTCCGTCTAGCAATCGTGATCTCATTCTCTTTCACCAGTGATTCCAGGTCTCTGTTTCCATACAGCTTTTCAAGTAAAACCTTCTGGATCTCGTTCTTGGAGTTCTGAATCAACTTAAGCATCACAGCCTTCGGAATCAAGTCAGCAACCGTTTTCTTAACAATGTTGAAGTATGATTGGATCAAAAGCTTAATCACCTCAGTTTCCTGGGTCTCTCTATCGGTCATCTGGCCTGTCGCCTTCAGCACATTTGGAGGAGGCTCCATCGCAGCCAGTCTCTTTTTATTCTTTGAAGAGAAGAATCCACCAAAGAAAGACCCTTTGTCGTCTTCAGCAATCGCCTGGCTGTGTGCTGGTGGAGCAGCTTGTGGGAGAGGCTTTCCTGTCTTTGGATCAACCTGGACAGGAGTAGGATGAAGCTTCTCTTGCACCAAAGCCAACGCAGTAGATCCCTTCAACAGATCTGGGTGAGCGGTGTTGATGTAAGTTTGTTCCGACTTGATAACATCTGTCACAAACGCATTGGTTGGAATAACAGACTCCCGCAGATACTGAATGAAAATTTGCGAAATCTGCTCCTTTAGGCCAGGATATCTCGCATATTCTGGCTGCGCCAGAATCTGCGATAGAATTCTCACCAACTCGTCGAAAACAAGAGTGATACATCTCAGCGAAGGGTCCTGGAATCTGTGAATTTGCTGCTTTACAAGGACCTCAAACGCTTGGGTTCCAACAAACAACGATGGCGCAGAACCAGAAGCATTGTACACAATTGTTCTGATGTCGGCGTCCTTGATCTGGTCAAACGGATCCAAAGCATACACACCGTTTTTGAAAATCTCGTGGAAAACAAAACTGATTCTCGCACCACCACTCAGCTCGTTGGACGAAATGTCTTTGGTTTGACCGTCCAATATCCCGTTATAATCATTGCAGAAGTCTGTAATGACGCTCAAAACGATCGAACTTGGGGTCTCGGCCATCTCTGGACCCAAAGATTGCAACTCCTGTTGATATTTCTTCAAAGCAGTCTCGATTCTGGCCTTGATATCTGGAAGAGTGGTTCTGATGTGGTTCAACAAAATGGCATTCAATTTCTTTGCCAAATATGGTGTACCACAGTAGTGTGCCTTGGAGCTGTAAGAAGGATGACCCTCGAAGAATCTTCTCTCGTCATTCAAAGCCTCTCTGATGGTCTTGTGGTTCTCTATGTCCTTTTGACCTCTATTAATCACAGGAACGTAACCGGATCTCAGCGGAATCACTCTACCGGCCAGAATATCAATAACGTCAGTTCCTTGATCCATCAGGTCCACTTTTGTTAAAACACCAATGGTTCTAAGTCCCTCTGGGTCGACTTCCCTTGCGAGTTTCAACCCGTCCGAGTTCGCGAGATCTTGATTGGCTGCATTCACAGCCAGAATGATGGCGTTCGGCTTGGAGATGAACTTCATGAGCATGTCTCTAATCTGCTTTTCAATGTCTTTTGGTTGGTCTCCAACAGGAACTTTGGTGAGACCAGGTAAATCAACCAAAGTGAGGGTCAAGACGTGTGGAGAGTAAATTCTCAAGTTGATTGGAACCGACGAGATTCCGGCATTCTTACCGGTTTTCGCCTCGGTTTCTCTAACAATCTCCTCTCTGATTTGGTCGAAGTTGTAGAATTTCTTGCCCGGCAGGTGAAGAAACTCTCCCCACTCTTCGGTGTTGTTCTCAGTCTTGTTTCCGTCCTTGTCGGTGGCCTGAATGTCAATTAGGTCACTGGAACTCGCGCTTTTCGAGGAGCTGGATCTTCTGTTGATTAATTGCAAAATCAAAGGTCTTCTGGTCACAATACCTGTTCCTCTAGGAAGGAACTCTCTACCAACAATGTTCTCCAAAACAGAAGACTTACCAGAAGACTGCGATCCCACCACTGTGATTTGGGGCAAGTCAACTGGGGACGTCGAGCCACTTCCCAATGGAGCGAGGGCATCCTGGAGCTTGTTGATCGTTTGAATCAGCGTCTCATCCATCTTGATTTAAAGAGTGATGACTGTTCAAACTTGTAGACAAAAACACTAACAAAACTAGTACAATTCACTGCAAACTCAGCAATCTCAACAATAATTCGCTGTTAATTGCCAATATGGAGGTGTGTAGCACTTTGTTGTCGCTCGTTGTCTTCAGTTTGCACCGTTTTGCGAACAAGTAAACACAAACAACCAGAAACAAGACAAAAAAACAAACCAGCGAGGCGAAATAGAAAAAAAATCCCAGGTGCTCTACTGCGCCACTCGAAGAAGCAACAAAATCGTGGCGGTGCGCCTTGCACGAGCCATGCGCGAGCACAGGGCACCGCCACCCGCCAGTTGCCACCCGTCAGATCCTTACCCGGCCGTTATTATCAACGTCGATCGTCGCGCAACGCCCATGCAGTCTGAAATTGATAAGCAAGATTTTCCCTCCCACCGATAACAAGTCACGTCACCGCTTTCCGCCACAAGTTGCCAAAACTTAATCGCAAGCCACGTCTTGAAAATCTCTTTGCCCGGCCCTCCCGGTGTCAGTGCCCCGAATGCTCCGGGGAAGCTCCCGAGAACCGCCCCAACACGCCGGAATTCTAAGAAAATCAGCGATAAGAATCGTTCATTCCCGACCAAGAAAAGATAAGACCTGCATATTCTTATCTGCAATCTGAAAAAGATGCCATTTTTGCAGCGATAGATATCTCTAGCCATTTGTGATGGTGATTGCGTCACAGTGTGCTGTTTAGCTTCGAAGCAAAACTGTCTCGACGTGCTCCTCAAACGTACGTTTTGAGTTACCAAAAAGCTCTTCTCTTCTTATGGTCCATCCCAGGCTCCACATGGATCAGCCATCATGAACACCGACACTCTACTAAGCACTGTGCTGTCTTTTTTCAGCATCATCTATGGGTTGCTTCCCACGCTGCAGATAGCCATCGGCTACCGAGTATTTAGAAGCCCCCAGTACTTCAAGTTTATGAATCTTTCCAGCATAGCTGTGGCTTTAGAGTGTCTTGGCTCCTGTTTCGCGTTGGCCATTTGTGTACGCGACCTGCACGCAAATGTTCCACAAGCTCTTGTTGGTGTATTCTCCACTGCTGTGCGCGTCCTGCTTGATTCCCTGATCGTGTTGCAATGTACTCGCTTCCGCCTCGACAGAAACAAAACCTTTACACCAGCGTCGACCCAGCCTCTCCAGGAGCCGTTCATCCTCGGGGACTCGCGGTCTCCGTTCTACAACTTCACCAACGAGCACCAGTCACCCAACATTGCAAACAGCTATCTGGTGTCACCTAACTGGCTCCATAGACACTACACGCCGAGTCTGGAGCCAATATTTGCGTACGACGAGGTCTACACCGCAGGTGGACCGCCTTCTGGCTCGCTTTTGGCAGCGTTTTTTCCCCAAAGTGCGCCGGTTTTGGCCACTTTGCTAGCTGTTTCTCCAGTGCCGTCCAATGCGGAACCGATCTCGGCCGTTTGGAAGCCACAGGCCCCGGAAACTCTGCAACTGCTGTGCCTTTTGAGCCTGTGCTGCTGTATTTTGGGGAAATGCGTACAATGTCTTCGGATTTACAGGACCAGAAACGTTGTTGGGGTCTCAATCCACTACTTTCTAGCCGAAACGGTCATTCTGGGCGTGGTTATGTTTCTGTTGTTGCTCGGAGGAAAAGTGAGCTCTTCTTCTGCCTGTTTCTTCGCCACGCCTGTAGAGCTGGCGATGGTACTCGCCGTGAACACCCTTACACTAGCTGTGATATACCGGGTTATGAGAGACAACTACTTGCAAGTTCGAGAGTTGAAGCAGCTTCTCGAGGCGTCTGCGAACGTGTATGAGGATCGCGTTTGGAAGCAGTTTGGCGCGTGCGCGGTGGACGGCGACGACACGGCGAAGCAGCTTTTTTACGAGCACGTTGACCCGGTCGACGACCGCGGCGAGTTACGAGAGGGTAATTAATTATTGGGTATTTTTGTGCGGGCTTGGAGCCACTGCGCTGTGATTGGTTCTGGCTGCGGCTGTCGAACCGTTTTACGTCTCCGGTGGGTAGCTGTGCACAGCCAGAGTGAGCGTTTCCCGATCCGTCGAGGAAGTGAAAAAGTTCCCCAGTTTTTGGTATTTTTTTTTCACTTTTTTTCTCCGAGGCCGAGGAATAATTTTTTTTTCACCGGACGTACAACGAGTTAAGAGAGAGCAGGTCAGGTTGTATAGAAGTGTCAATATGTTGAGCGTTTTCCAATATCCAGAGCTGTTCAAGGCGGTTGAGGTAAGTAAAACCAGACAAGCAAACGAGCAGACGAGCAGGTGATCAACCTAGTTAGACGGGCCCAAAAACATCGCATCAAATCATGTCTCGATGAATGGTGCCACCAGGCTAAAGGAACTGCCATGCCACTCTGATATTCCTCCTCACTCCATCAAATTACTAACACCCGCAGAAACTCAACAGTTACGTTGAAAAAAAGAGCCCGTCAAACACAACTGACGAAGGCAGCGCAGAGCTTGCAGCACGCAAAAAAACATACTACGTGGAGCTGGACAAGTTCGCTCGCATTTACAACAAAAGCAACTCGCTGAGACTCGTGGCAGCGATCCCTAAAGAGTACGATGTCAAGACGGATCCCAAGATCGAGGAGCTGGCCAGTTTTTTCGCCGACAGAGAGGTGGCAGACACAGACGTGGTCAAGTTTATGCTCAAACTGGAGATGTTGAAGCGCGAGTTGACCGGTCTGGGTCTATTTGAGGCCGAAGGAAGTTGCAACTTGTTTGACTCATTCAAGGAGGTTTGGAAGTTGCTGAGAAAGGGTAATTAGATACATTGTTAATAGATGATTTCCGGGCGGGGAGGTCCGTCCAGACATACAACGAGTGTAGTTAGCGAGCGCCGCTTGCGCAGGAATCGAATAGACTCGCTACGCTGCAGCGTAATTCAAAATATTTGCTTACGTCATCCTACATAAACCCTGCTCAGCTCTTCAAAAGCTCCTTGACACTCCATTCCGAGTTATCCAACGGACAAGAGTTTCTCTTAGCGATCCACGTCTCAATGCAGTGCAAATGAAACGAATGGTTACACGTACCAACTGCCCTTGGACAGCTGACGCGGCCTGTTCCCCTGGCTGCTGCCGTCGCAGACGACGCGCACTCGATACAAGGCTCCATCAGGTGGTTTCTGCAGATTGCACATGTCTCGTTGTTCTGATCCCACGTCCAGAACGCAACCGCGGTCCATCTTTTCACCTCGAACCGCTTCTTTTTTGGTTTGCTTGCGGCGGGCGTCTCTAATTGCTGCTGTTCAGCTGTGGAAGGCGAAATCGCCAGGTGTTAGTAATCGGCGGTCAGATGGTGGGGATCGGCCCTGTAAAACTGACCAAAGCATGCTTCAGCTACTTACCCGGCGTGTCGATGTCCATATGGTCGGCCGACATTGTGCAAGTGTGTGAGGGTTGACAGTTTAAAGAGATGGTAAACAAGACTGGGGCTTTTTTAAACTCAAAAATGCGAATGCGAAACTTTTATAAAAGAGACAAAAAAAAAAAAATCAAAAACCCATCATGAAAAAAAAGTTGTTTCCCTTTTGTTTTCATGAACCTTTTAGAAACCCACCAATTGAATCTCCCGCCACGATGTCAGACAGTCACATGGACACCGTTTCGTCGCTTTATCCACCACCGCCACCGTATATCCGGTTCTTTACAAGCGAGAATGTCGAACAGGTGAGAAAACTGCGCCAGCAACACAATGAGAACGCAGACAAAATCATTGCCAACACCAAAGACCTTCGGTTTCTGGTCCCCCCAAGCCCGCCCAACAAGCCCAGCTACCGCTCGTTTGGTGACGTTTGGAATTTTGAAGATAAGTTCATCACGTTGAAGGAGTCGGGAATTGTCCAGCTGTACGACAACGCGCCCGACGGAGAGCAGGACGAGGAAGAGGACATTTTCACCCAGGAGCGTATCGAGGAGCTGAAAAAGATGACCAAATCGCTGCTACTAAACTTCTTGGAATTTGTGGGTCTTTTGGCAAAAAACCCGCCGCTCGCTTTCCAGAAAATCGAACACATTAGAATCATTCTCATCAACTTGCACCATCTGTTGAATAGTTATCGATTGCACCAATCAAGAGAGGGGTTGATTCTCAAGATTGAAGAGAAAATCAATCAGGACAATGAAATGATTGCAAAGATTGAGAAAACCTGCGAGAACATTGAAACAAAGATCAAAATGCTGTTGACCGATGAGATTGAATTTGAAGAGAAGGAGCAGGTGCAGGAGCAAGGCGAAAGCATTTCATTGGATAAAAAAGATGTCCAAAGTTTAAAGAGTGAGGCAGTGAAGTCGATTGTTAGTTCTATTAGGGAGTGAAGCGACAAGCAAAGCCACACATTACAATCCCCTGCGTCTGAACGCTCGGTCTACTGGGTCCATGTTGATGAGCGTACGGTTTGCTATATTAGGTGCAAATGACTCGCTTCGCTTATCATTCGCTGCTGTGCTATGTACATGTGCGTTGGTCAATCCGCATCGATTCCGTACAGTGTCGAAGAAAACTCCTCCGAGTACGCGGTACTGTCGAAATCAGACTCGGTGACGCCGATCGTGGCCACTTGTTTGACCAGTCCGGCTCTGATACAGAGCCTTTCCAGATAGTTTCTCTCTGCGTTTTGAAAGTCGAGCTTCGAGTTGAGCAGATACAATGTGTTTTTCGTTTCTGGCAACGTCTTGTCGCCAAAGATCTCAAACTGTGATTCATCAATGAGTCCCGTCGAGTCTCTAAACCGTCCGCCGATGCAGACAAAGTTAGACAGACCCTTGATAGCATCTATTCCAAGTACTATCTGCGTGTCCAGGCCTTTGAAGGTGAGTCCCGTGAGAGCGCTTGAGTTTATCAACAAGAATTGCGGGTGTTCTTCACTTGCTTCGAAACTCTGGTTGAAAAAGTCTGTGTCCTCGCTCATGTTGAAAATCTTGCAAAAGCGGCGCGACTTTTGCATCAACTTCTGGATCGTCAACCCGCTCACTTCGTCGGGATGAACAATCAAAATCCGTTTTGAGCGCTGCGGAAACGTCTTCTTCTTGAGAAGCTTGATCAGACCCGTGACAAGCACCTCAAGCTCGATTTTTTTGAGCTGTTTGGTCATTTTGCTCCGGCTGAGTTTCCTGTTTCTCCAGTAGTATAGATCGTGGCCGTTGGGTGTTCGGAAACATCTGTCGTTCCATTCCTCGGGCTCCGATCCGTACTTTGGCTGTTGCATATCAAAAAGCTGTACCTTGAGCTTTTTTTTGGAACAGCTCAGCTGCGGCTGGATCAAAATTGAGCTGAGGGCTACGTTGGATGGTATGATGTTGCTTTGAGGCAGTTCATTCTCGGCCTGAAACGAGCCCAAAAGATGAAATTTTGACCAGTCGATCCATTCGGTTTTCTCCTGAAGCTGTGCAACGAGCGAGTCGTTGGCAGCTGCAGAAACCGTGAAAATCACCTGTGGATGCGGCTCGTTGTGGCTTCTCTTATAGTCCTGCAACTTCAGCACATAGTTAAGCAGCGTCACCACTGGAGCCTCTTTGGGCGAGCTTAGTAGCAGATTTTCGTCGAGCATGCTGTCGAAGTCGTCTACGGCAATGAATGGCAGGCTGTTGATCTGAACGTAGTCCATTCCTCTCGTTGAAAGAATGTCAAGCAGTCTCTGTGGCGTGGTGACAAGAACATGGGGAGTCGGGTATTCCGCCAGGATCTCCTGCTGTTTGTTTTCTGTTTCCGTATCGGAACGGTACAAGAACTGTGCCAGCGTGCTGATTCCGTTTTTCTGCTTGGACTCGGGCAAGTTCGAGTAAATGTCTCCTATAATCTGTTGATATCGAAGAACCATGTCTCTTGATTTCACAATCACCAGAGATGAAATTCCGGGTCCTCGCGCGGCTCTTCTCCTTAGAAACAAAGCATGACATATGATTGCAAGTGTGCGGCCCGAACCTGAATCTCCTTTGGCAACGGTACTCAGGAAACCTGTAGATAATGCAAATAGCCTCTTTTGGAACTCTGTTGGACTTGTAGATCCGAGATAATTTTCCAGACTCCCCAAAAGAAGCGGGTTCTCAAAAAACGACCGGAAAGTAACATTTTCTGCCGATGGATCAACCTGTATTCTCTGTATCGGACTCAGCGACACCGTCTGATTGTAACTTTTAATACGTTCGAGGTTCTTGTCGAGATGCTGTTCCAACGTGTCATCGATGGTTTTGGATATATGCGACAGCCGACGGCCATACTCTTGGTGCCAGTACTTTGGCCCGCGC
The DNA here is from genome assembly GCA_030569375.1 of Ogataea ganodermatis. Classification (NCBI taxonomy): domain Eukaryota; kingdom Fungi; phylum Ascomycota; class Pichiomycetes; order Pichiales; family Pichiaceae; genus Ogataea; species Ogataea ganodermatis. The sequence continues at coordinate 178,295 of JAJMKV010000004.1, forward strand.
CCAATGTCCTCGGTATCATTCTGGATTTCTCGCAGCAGTGCCTCGTCGTCGTGCTCCCTTGGATCGGCCCGTTTGCGGTAGTATCTGCAAGC
>JAJMKV010000004.1:178486-402916 GCA_030569375.1 Ogataea ganodermatis
GTCATCGATGGTTTTGGATATATGCGACAGCCGACGGCCATACTCTTGGTGCCAGTACTTTGGCCCGCGCCCAATGTCCTCGGTATCATTCTGGATTTCTCGCAGCAGTGCCTCGTCGTCGTGCTCCCTTGGATCGGCCCGTCTGCGGTAGTAACTGCAAGCCAGCGCCGAAACCAAGCTGTTTGGCCTCGTCGAGACAAAATTTCCACGGAGTTTGGGTACATTACCCAAGACCCGTATACTCATTTGTGTTGAGTGTATTTGAGAGGGTTGTGAGGAGTGAGTAGCCAGCCATCAGTAGTACTAGAGAAGTTCTGAAAAGTGCAAAAAAAAAAAAAAAAAAAAAAAAAAGTTGACATTTCGTCTGGCTGTGTCGGTGCAGGGATGTACTTTTGACTGGGGATACTTCAAAAATTTTCGAATTTTTCCATTGATTGAACCCAACTTCTGCTTGATCAGCCCAGCAAACCATGTACGCCAGAACACTCAGAGGCCTTGCGCTTCTCGCATCGAGATCCGTCCGTGTGACACCAGCATACTCCGCAAGAAGGCTACCGGTGGCAGCCACGGGGCGGGTGTGGCCCTCCCAGGTCCGCCTGTGCTCTTCGGATAACACTGCACAGTTCAAAGTTGACAAGCCAATGCTGATGTTGGCATTCACGTGCAAGAAGTGCGATACTCGCTCGAGCCACACCATTTCCAAGCAGGCGTACACGGGCGGGACGGTGTTGATCCAGTGTCCCGGGTGCAAGAACCGGCATCTGATTGCCGATCACCTCAAGGTAAGTAAGACATTTTGCTTGTTGCGACGAAATCACTAACATTGAACAGATTTTCTCTGACCAACGGATCACGCTCGAGGACATTTTGGCTTCGAAGGGTGAGAGTGTCAGCGCCGACACGAGCGATCTCGCTTTCGAGGACATTCCTGAGAAGTTGAAGGGTTTGATTGGCCACCATGCGAAGGATGCGCCCGAGCACCTGCGCCAGAGGAAAGGCTTGGAAAGTGGCGGAGCTTTGCCAGGAGGTAAAGACGAAGAAAGCGATAAGTAGATTTTTTGCAGCATCAAATTGAAAAATAATGTAAAAAAACAAAAAAAAAAAAAAAAAAGAGAGATCTATATATTTTTTGATCCCCCATAAAAAGTGTCCCCTTTTTGCAAGCGTCTATTTATTTGAGCTTCATCTCTTTTACTGCTATCACCATATTTACACTTATAACTTTGCTATTATAATCTATTGCTATCGAGTGCCAGTATGAAGAGTCAAGTTGTCGATACCGCCCTGGACTACTTGTCCTACATTCCGTGGAGAAAGATGATCGGCTCTGTTCTGCGCTTCATTCCCACAGACAGTTTACAATACGTGTGGGTTTTCTCACACCTGACTACTCTTGTTGGTGCCGTTTTGTATGCACTTTTCCTGCTCAACCCAGAAAACGTGTTGCTAGCGTCGCTGCCTTGGTATACGGTGTCTCTGGTTGGTTCTGTGATGACCTACTCTCTTGTTGTTTACAGAAGACACATTCTTGACCCGGAACTCATGAGTCCTGTGGGCTCTCCAACACACAGTTACAAGAGTAACCAGCTGGACTATCAGACTGTTCCATTGACGGAGATTCTCAAATCAGAAAATACACATTTGCTCGTCTACTCATGTCTGTGGCTGTCTACTCCAGCCAATTTGTTGAAAATTTTCCCATTTGCAGCCTACTCGTTCTTGAATCTCACCAACTACTACATTGTGGAGGCATTTCCCAACCATCATTTTTCTTTGGCCATCACTCCATTGGTTGCGTACATTGAGTATCCTTTGCTTTTGATTTCCGCACACGTTGACCTTGCAGTGATTGGACTACTGTGCAAAGAGGCCACCGATCTGGGCTCGATCTATGTGCTTATTTTCTACATTTTTGTGTGGGGCTTGCGTGTGGAGTACTCTGACGCCAGCCGAATTGCAGTGGCCAACTTGCTCAAGTTCTTGGACAAGGTTTTCAGCGAGGAGCTTCTGCCGGTGGCTGTTTATGGGTGCTGGATCACTGCTCGCAATCGGTTCACGTTGATGTTGTCGATCACAGATTACAACAGTTTTGTGTTGAAGGGAAGTGATGATGGCAGTGATGTGAAGGAGTCGTCCAGAAACGGTGGGGTGCCGTTGCAAAGCTTTGCTCGGAAGGATAAGAAGTTGGAGAAGAAGAAGTCGAGAAAGAAGGCTAAATAGATGCGACGAGCAAGCCGCTAGCAAGCGATAACTGTAGCGGGTCGTGAGTGAGACGGGTTGTTCATCGTTTGCACCTCGTGCAAGTCTGTTTAGGAAATAAAAGTCAACATTTTCGCAAGTAATCGACAAGCTAGTTGCTGGTGTACAGTGTCGTTGCCGAATGCGTGTGGAGAAGTAAAAAAAAAACGTTATCGCTGGTGAAAAATTCTCGAGGAAATTTCAAAAATCCGGGGTAATCTGGGGTATCGCGAAAGACCAGCAGAATCTTAACTGATGAGAGTGAACTCCACAATCATTAGATGCAAACACAAGCTTGTTAACATAAAGGAGATTCTTGGATAGAATGTTCTAATTAATATTACACGAATAACATGACATACGAGGGAACGATATGCTATTTCACAAACTTGTCGCAAATGACTCGCTTTGCTCGTCATTCGCTTTGCTCGTCATTGGATCATTTGCCCGTCACTTGCTTCTTCAACCCCTCCAATCTCTCATACCCCTCACTCTCCTCCCAAACCGCTCTGCCCCTCGACATCAACGACCTCACCACCGACCGTGCCTTGAACTTCCACTCCTTGCAAACCAAGTCGCCTGCGCCGTGTTTTCCTGGAAGCTCGCCAAAGTTCTCGTACGCCGACACAAGCTCCTCGCACGCGCCAACCGCCTCGATCCACGCCGCCTCGCTCGTATCAAGCTCCGCAGAGTTCACCACCGCGCGGTACGCCTTCTCGTAGTCCTCGAGCGCCAGCCACGGCTTCTTCCGCCAGAGGTCCACCCTCGCCACCACCCGCCAACACCGCGCGCTGTGGGTCACCACCGAGGGGACCATGTTGCACACAAAGTCCACGCACGACCGCTGGAAGTGCGTCTGTCTCGCGTCCTCCTCGTAAGGCTCCGAAACCAGCAGCTCTGCCAGCTTCTCCAGAATCGGAATGTCCAAAGACCCGTCACCGTCGGTCTCCTTGCGCATGTTGAGCAGCGCCCGCGACGCATAGAGCACATCGTCCCAGCGGCCCAGTTTCACCGCGACAATGAGGTAATTCTCCCAGATTTTCCACGACTTTTTGCTCTGGTCGCCGGCACTTGTGGCCTTCTGCAGTGCGTTGAACGCCTCTTTTGTCTTGTCGAGCTGAAGCAGCGCCGACGCCAGGTTCGACCACGAATACGTGCTCGTTTCATCCAGAGACACGCACCGCGTGAACGCCTCTGCCGCAAGCTCGTAGTTCTCCACCTCCAGTCCAAGACACCCGTAAAAGTACCAGTTATCAAAGCTCAGCGGGTTCGCGCTCAGACAGTCGTACATGTGGTTGATTGCGCCTGTGTAGTCGCGCACACGGCCCGAGTCCTTTGGCGGGTTGTAGCAGTACCGCGCAAGCGACCGCTTGGCGTTTGCGTACCGGCCCACGTCCCACGCGCGCTGCCACAGCTCCGGGTCCTGTTTGATGTCTCCGAGCACAGAGATGGCCCGCGCGTCGCTTGGGCTCTGCTCGAGCTGCCGCAAGATCAGCTCCTCTGCCTTGGTCTCGTCTCCAGTCGACCCGTAGCACAGCGCCGCGTCGGTCCAGAGCTGCAGCCGCTCGTAGATCTCGAGAGCAGACTTGACCGAGCCGAGCTCGATCAGTTTCTCCGCCAGCGTCGTGTCCATGGCCCACTTGGGCAGCAGCGGCAGCAAGTAGAAACAGCCCAGACGCGCAGCATTGGCGAGCCGGCGCGCGTCCGCAACCTCCAGGTCGCAAACCTCGCCCGCAAACATCTCCTCGTCCGCCGTGCGCGGGAACAACCGCGCCGTCTGCTCCGCCGTCACGCCCAGCTCCTCCACGAGCGAGTACAGCTGCAAAACACCCCGCTCCACCGTCTTGGCGCGCGCCGTCTCCAGCAGAGACCGCAGCCACAGACTGCGCGAGAACACAAGCCAGTTCACCGACCCGGGCGGCGAGAACAGCACGCGCTGCACCAGCGCAATCAGCTCCTCATTCACAAGGTTGTTGTTGGCCGGCGAGTTCACGCGGATCGTCTCGAGCCGCAGCAGCAGCTGCACACAGTCCAGTCCCGCCAAGGCAGGCTGGCCGTTCGGGTCCAGCACACGCAGGTGCTCGGGAATCAGCTCGCTCGTGGCCGCCACAGGCAGCAGCTTCTCCACGGGAAGCCGCGAGTCCGGAGCCCCAGACAGGTCCAGTTTCACCCTTTTCACGCGCACGTCCTCGTCTGTGGCACCCTCGGCGGCTCCGAGAACACCCTCGTCCCCAACGCTATCGTACTGCGGTTTCTCCAAAAACAGATCGTCGTTCAACTTCACCTCCTGCGGATCAAACGTCCCCGTCTCGGCGCAAAACTGCACAAACGGCTCCTGCGAAAGAGCCAGAACCGTCAACGACGACACAGACTGCTGCTGGTACTTGGTCATCCGGGCCTTGCACCCAGTCAAAACAAGCTCGAGTCCAGATGCCTTCTGCGCCTTGGCCAGCGACTCCATCGCCTGCGTCTCGGCATTGGCAGCAACCTCGTTCCGCGCCCGCTCCAGGTGGTACGTCACCCAAAGAGCCCTGTTCAGCTCGGATCCGCCCGCCTCCTCGTCAATAAACGCTCTCAAAACAGAGCCCGACAAAAGCGCAAAACACAGCGCAGAAACAACAGCATTCTGCTCGTGGAAAAGAGCTTGCTGAACCTGTAAAGCCCGCGCTCTCCACCAGTGAGCGGCCGCCCTCACGGCATCAAAGTCGCCGCCCTCAGCCACACCCGACTCAGCCACAATTCTGTCCGGCTCCTCCAGCTGGTGCTGCCCAACAAGACTCCACGCAGCCCCCTGAGCCGTCTCGAGCAGTCTCAGCGAGATGGCAAGCAGCTCAGGACGGTCTAGAAGCTGATATGGCTGCTGTCCAGAGAGAGACAGAAGCCCAATAAAGTCCTTGCGCGCCTCTGAGCCAAACAGGCTCACAAAACCGCAAACACCGTTCTCCAGCGGCAACCGTGGACCCGTGAAGTTGGTCTCAACAAAGCACTGCAGTAAAACAACGGCAACAAGAACCAAAAACGACTCCTTCTGTTCGCCCTCAAAATTGTCCACAATAATCCGCACAAGCTCATCCACATATCCTGCAGCATCAACATTGATTGTGCCAGCCAGAAACCGTTCCGTGAGGTCTACAGCTCTGGGATTGTGGAAAACCTGTGTCTTGAATGGCTCCAGATCCATGAATTTGAGATACTGTCCATTCACAACCAGCTGAAAAGGCCGCAGAAAGGGCGTTGATGGCACCTCAACCAACAAGTCGCCTTTGAGCAACAGCAGCACAGTATGTAGCTTCTTCAAGTGGTTCTCGTCGCTCATGCTTGATGTAGTAGAAGCTTACAAATGTGTTATGAAAACCGTCTATTTTTTTGTTTAATTTTTTTTTTTTGATCTGGGAAAAAAAATTTTTTTTTTTTATCCTTTAAATTTTGATTATTATTCAGTCTCTACTCACTCTCAGAACCAGCACCATAGTAGTGAAGATAAGCACTCAACGTCTTCACACCCTCAATGTAGTTGGCAACATCAACCTTCTCATTGATCGAGTGAGCACCGTCGTCTCCCTTACCCATTGGCAGCAGCAAAACGTTTGTCTTCAACTGCTCCTCAAAAGTCAGCGTAATCGGAATCGAACCTCCCTCTCTGGTGAGGTCTGGATCCACGTTCCACACAAGCTTGGTGGCCTTCTTGGCAGCAGTGAACGCATCGTTGAACGGATCGCTCACCCAGTAGTTACCGTCGTGAACCAGCTCAACCTCAAGAGTGTTTGGAGAGCCCAGCTCGGCAAACTTAGCCTTGACATAGTCGAAAACAAGCTTGTCCAGCTTCTTAGGGTCAATGTCCGGAACAGTTCTGATAGAAAACTTACCAATCACCTTGGCTGGAATCACCGTCTTGGCTCCACCGCCCGAAAAGGCACCCTCAACACCGTGCAGCGACAGAGATGGGTATCTCCATCTGTGCATCAGAATGTTCTTCTTGTCCTGGTAAATCGCAGTGTTGGAGCCGGACGCAATGTTGAGCTCGTCAACGTCAAACTCAATGTCCTGGTATAGTGCCTCCTCCTTTTCGGTGAGCTGGGCCACCATCTCGTCCACGCCAGGGATCAAGATCTTACCCTTGGTGTCCACCAGCTGCGACATCACGTTGAACAAGTCGGTCATTGGCTCGTGGATCACACCACCAAAGATACCAGAGTGCAGGTCCGCGCCAGGGCCCTTCACAGACACTGTGTAGTAACTGCAGCCTCTCAAACCATAAGTGAGAACTGGCTTCTTGGTTCCAAGCCAGTAGTTGTCAGAGATACAGACTGTGTCGACGCCCTTGAAGTACTTGTCGGCCTCCTGGGCAACGAGCTCGTCGAGACCCAGAGAGCCGCTCTCCTCCATTCCCTCGAAACAGCACACAATGTTGACGGGAAGCTCGAGGCCGAGACTGTTGTGAGCCTCGATTGCGTTGAGCCAGCCAATGACCGGGCCCTTGTCGTCGGTGGAACCTCTACCATAGAGCTTTCCGTCTCTCTCAACGAGGGTGAACGGATCTGAGTTCCAGCCGTCCTCCAAAAGGGCCGGCTGGACGTCGTAGTGGCCGTAGATGAGCACGTTTTTCTTGGCAGGGTCGGATCCGAACCTGGCGAGCACGATAGGAGGCAGATCGAGATCAGGGTCTGCAACAGGCGGAGGTTGTTTTCCGAGCGGTCTGAGCTGGATGTCAGACGCGCCAAGCTTCGTGAGCTCTGCCTTGAGGAAGTCTGCCATGGCAAACACTTTTGGTCTGAGCGACTCATCCCCCGAAACGGACGGGATGGCGACGGCGTCGCTGAGACGGGAGATAAAGGCTGGTTTGAGCTTGTCGATTTCGCCGAAAAGCGGCTTCAATGTCTGTGCCACAGGTGCCATTGGAGGTTTTATTGAGTTGAACCGGGAGGTGAGGCGGGTGAAAAGAGGAAGGGTTCTTTTCATGGGGGGAGGGAAACAAAAGGAAAAAGGGGACCCAGGGGGGAGAGAATAAGTTTGTGGCAAATTGTAATTTCTGTAATTGAAATGCGCCGTTTGGCGGGGCGGGTCAATGCCGTCGGCAGGGTGTCGACGCCGCGCCTTGCACGCTGTGCGGCGCCACACGCCGTCGACACGTTTGCGCCGGTCGACGGCGACCGTTGGACGCCGCGGTTGCGAGCCCGCCCCGGACGCAAAAAAATTTTCGGTCGTGCGCGCGCATCTCGGACCCGTTTAGTGATTCACGACAAACCACTTTTTTTTCAACATTGACTCATTCTTTCTGACTAATAATTGTTCCCTCCACTAGCTATATAAGCCGTTGCCTCTAACACAACACCGCCGCTCAAGACAGATTTGCTTTGCTCTTTCAACTCGGTGAACCGTCAAGATGTGTGGTATCTTCACTGCCTACAACGTGCCAGAAGTGCAAGACTTCAAGGACAAGGCTCTCCAGTACTCCAAGAGAATCAGACACAGAGGTCCAGACTGGTCCGGCAACAAGATCGTCAACAACACGATCTTCTGCCACGAGAGACTGGCCATTGTTGGCTTGGACGCGGGCTCGCAGCCAATCAGCTCGCCCGACGGGCGCTACACTCTCGGAGTCAACGGAGAGATCTACAACCACATCCAGCTCAGAGATGAGCTCAAGAGCTACCCATTCCAGACCATGTCGGACTGTGAGCCGATCATCCCTCTTTTCGAGAAGTACGGAATCGACGCGCCAAAGCACCTCGACGGAATGTTTGCGTGGGTTTTGCACGACAAGGAGACCGACAGAGTGGTTGCTGCAAGAGACCCTATTGGAATCACCACTTTGTACATGGGTCGCTCCTCCAAGTCGCCAAAGACTGTTTTCTTTGCGTCGGAGCTCAAGTGTCTGACCGACGAGTGCGATGAGATCACGCTGTTCCCTCCTGGTCACGTGTACGACTCTAACACCGACAAGATCACGAGATACTTTACTCCAACCTGGTGGGAAGAAGACCGGATTCCAAAGACCCCGGTCGACTACAAGAAGATCAGAGAGTCGCTCGAGCTCGCTGTGAGAAAGAGACTCATGGCGGAGGTTCCATACGGTGTTCTTTTGTCTGGAGGTCTGGACTCGTCGCTGATTGCGTCGATCGCCGCCAGAGAGACCGCTGCTGCTGCCAAGGAGAACGAGGCCGGCGCCGACGCGTCGCACTCGCTCACCGGTGTGGATGAGAGCGGCCACCTCGCGCTGAACGGCTGGACAAAGCTGCACTCGTTCGCCATTGGTTTGCCGGGCGCTCCCGACCTTGTTGCTGCCCAAAAGGTGGCCAAGTTCATCGGCACCATCCACCACGAGCACACCTTCACTGTTGAGGAAGGTTTCGACGCTCTTTCGGACGTGATCTACCACCTCGAGACCTACGACGTGACCACGATCAGAGCCTCGACCCCAATGTACCTGCTGTCGAGAAAGATCAAGGCCCAGGGTGTCAAGATGGTTCTTTCTGGTGAAGGTTCCGACGAGGTGTTTGGCGGATACCTTTACTTTGCCAACGCTCCATCTCCAGAGGAGTTCCACACCGAGTGCATCAAGAGAGTCAAGAACTTGCACTACGCCGACTGTCTGAGAGCCAACAAGTCCACGATGGCGTGGGGTCTCGAAGCTCGTGTTCCATTCCTCGACAAGGAGTTCCTCGAGCTGTGTCTGAACATTGACCCTGCCGAGAAGACGATCCACCCAGAACAAGGCAGAATTGAAAAATACATTCTGAGAAAGGCGTTCGACACCAGCGACGACCCTTCGGCCAAGCCATACCTGCCAGAGAGCATTCTGTGGAGACAGAAGGAGCAGTTCTCGGACGGTGTTGGATACTCGTGGATTGATGGTCTCAAGGAGCTCGCCGAGAAGTCTGTCACTGACGAGCAGTTGGCCAACCCTAAGCCAGAATGGGATTCCGACATCCCAACCACCAAGGAGGCTTACTTCTACAGATGCAAGTTTGACGAGCTGTTCCCTTCGAAGGCTGCTGCTTCGACTGTGATGAGATGGGTTCCAAAGGCCGAGTGGGGCTGTCACGCGGACCCTTCGGGGAGATACGCCAAGGTGCACGATGCCACGGTGCTGAACTAGAGTTTATAAATGACGAGTGGGGCGGAGCGAATGACGAGCGGAGCGACTCATTTGAAACACGTTTAATCATCCTTAGTTTATGAAAAAGCGAGTGTAGCGAGAGAGCGGAGCGAGAGAGCGGAGCGACACCACTCTGTATGGTTGCAAGTTTGAATTTCAAGTAGCGGTGTGAGGTGTCTGGTGGGTGTGAGGTGTGATGAGTTAGAGCAAGCAAAGCGAGCACTGAGAGGAGAACGGACAACGACAAGGTACTGGCCTTTGAATTATCATAAGACACTTTACTGTCCTCCCTGTTGCTTTGGTCTACGTTTTTTCTCCAGATTTCGTCCAAATCGTCTGGACATTTGCATAATGTCCGTCGATCGACGCGTATCGACGCACCTCCAATGTTTTTATTTACCATTCTTATCTAATGTTTCAAATCATCTAAACTCTGTAACCACTCGCCACCTACTACAACAACCCACTTCGACTGTTGTTCCGTTGTTGCAACATGTACAAGAAAGCAAGCCTCTCCTCACTAGACTCCAAACACACCATCATTAGAAAGAAAGAAAAATACGATTACCTCTGCAAAGCAATTCTATTAGGCTCCTCTGGGAGCGGAAAGACATGTCTATTACACCGATTTATCAACAAAGAATGGAAGATTCTCAACTCACAGACGATCGGCGTCGAGTTCGCGTCGAAAGTCGTCGTTGTTGACGGCAACATCGGCGTCAAACTCCAACTCTGGGATACAGCCGGCCAGGAGCGGTTCCGGGCCCTTACCAGATCTTATTACCGGGCCGCGTGCGGCGTGATTCTTGTTTTTGACTTGACGGACCCAGCCAGCTTCGCCGCGCTCTGGGAGTTTGTCGAGGACGTGCGGAACCTCACAGAGCGAACCACGTGTGTGCTTCTCGTGGGGAACAAGTGCGATCTCCAGCACGCCGTGGGCACAAAAGAGATCAACGAGTTTGCCGAAAAGTGCTCACGCTACCTCGAAACAACCGTCCAGGTGGTGATTGCGAGTGCGCTCAACAACACCAACGTGGACGGTGTTTTCGAAAGCATTTCGGGCTCGATCGTCACCAAGATCGAGATGGGCGAGCTCAACCCAGAAGACGCCAACTCCGGCGTCCAGTACGGCGACCTGGGCTACGATCTCGACACGATCCGCAGCAGCGACACCGCAGGGCCGTTTGGGCTCCTTGGCAGCACCGCGGCTCTTTCTGGTGGGTCAAAGTCGCCAGCCGCCGCGTTGCGGCGCAAGAAAACCGTCGATCTCGGCTCGTCACGGCCCCAAAGAAATGGGTGCTGCTAAACCTGCTCGAGTGCAACGTCAATCACGAACGACTCGATAAACGGAAACCCGCGCGCGTCAGTCTCCTCGCGCGTCACCACGTCCACCACGTCCTTCTCCTCTTCCTCGATGAGCTTGTCGAGGTCGTCGTCGTAGTCGACAAAGTCAAACTCGTCCTCCATCTCCTCGTAGTCGATGTTTTGCTCGATTTCCTCAAAATCCGGCGCGAGAGCCGACCATTTCTGCGGAATCACCACCGACCACATGAAAAGCGTGCCCGAGTCCATGCTGGTGGCCACGATCGTGCACTTGCGGAAGTTCCAGTCCACTTGGATCAGCTCCTCGTTCGAACCTTCCAGAATCTTCACGAGCGATCCCATCGACGTCTCCCAGATGTACACGTCGTGGGTAGCTCCCAGCGTGGACGCGCACAGATACTCGGCGTTGTGGTTGAACTTGACCGCGTTCCATTGAAGTCTGTTGACCGCGTCCTGGTACTTTGTTTCGAGCTCAAAGTCCCACGACTCTGGGTCAGTTCCGGCCAAGTCCGGCAGCCGGTACTGTCTGATGATGCGGTCGCTCGAGTTGATGGCGAGTTTGGCCGAATTGGGCGAGATCTCGACGCCTTTGATGTTGGAATTGCAGATTTTCAGCGAGTGGACCGTGCTGAGCGTGTTCCAGTCAATCACGTTGAGCCAGCCTTTGCTGGTCCCGTTCAGCACAAAACGCCCGTCGTTGGAAAACACAGAAACGAGCGTCCAATGGGACACCTCCTGGACGTGTGGTTGCGTCTCCAACTGGGTGACCGACACGTTGTTGGGGTCTGTCCAATCGACCGCAACGGGTTTATTTTCGAGCAAAGCCGCGACAAACTGAAAGTTGTTGCCTGGACGCATCATGGCGTTCCAAACGGGCCCGCCAAAGTTGTGCGATCGCACAACAGAGCCGTTTTGCAGGTCCCACAGACTCACTTTCCAGTCTCTAGAAGCCGACAAAAGGTACCGGCCGCACGCTGACCACGAGAGCGAGGTCACGGGACGTGTATGGTCGCGCAGGAGTCTGATGGTGCTATTTGTGTCGCTGTCGACGAGGACAATGGTGCCGTCGATGAGTCCCGACGCGATGTAGTCGCCTCTGTGAGAGAACTTGATGCAGGTTGAGTGGCCGTAGGACAGTGTTTGCGAGAGCGTGTCCGGGTACTCTTTGGCCACCGCAAAGGGATCGAGAAGGGACAGATTCATGGCTGGTTTGGCTGGGTGGAGCTTAAAGTGGTGCCACTTGATGATGCCCAGACATATATATATGTACAAATATTTACGTATAATAATTACACGGGAATAATATTTTTTTTTTTTTTGCGGCTTGCTAATTGATCACGCTTATCACGGGGAATCGCTACGACAATGAGGCGAGAATTGACAGCATTGGTGACGGCTTTGCTCGTGTTGATGGTGACTCCGGCGCGCGCGGGAGTCCACTTCTATCTAGAGCCAAATGAGGACAGATGTTTCCTCAAAGAATTGGTCAAAGACGCTCTGATGGTGGTCAAGTACCGGGTGGAGCTACATGACGGAGAGCGGTGGGTAGAGCCCGGGCCGCGGGAGCACGTGAGTCTGTTTTTCACGGTGGCAGAGGAGTTTGACGACGGACATGTTGTGGCGTCGCAGCGTGGAGCGGGCGACGAGTTTGTGTTCACCTCGTTCGACGCTGGGGTTCACCGCTTGTGTGTGCGGCCCCAGGCCAACGGGTACCGGGTTGCGGCGCGGGCGCGCGTGACGATCGACGTGGAGACGGGGCAGCTGCCGGGGGCAGGCGCGGCGGCGGCAGGCGCGAACGCGGCCTCGGGCGCAAACGCAGCCGCGGGCCTACCGGGGCAGCTGCAGCACTTGCAGCGGGAGCTTGCGGAGCTGCGCCACGAGTACCAGACGTTTCGTGCGCGCGAAAGCATTTTCAGGGACCTGAGCGAGCGGGTGAACTCGAACGTGGTCTGGCTGGTTGTGGCGCAGTTTGTGGTGCTTGTGGGCATTGGATATTTACAGCTGGCCGATCTCAAGAGGTTTTTTGTGAAGGAGAAGGTGGTGTAATGGACGTACCAGCGCACAGCCGCACCAGTGAAGCTAGGGAGGCGATTATTTTTCTCCCATTCACAGCAGTCTGTGTTCTCGTTGTTCCCCTCCCTGCTGTGCACTCGCAGCGCTCGGACACGAGCCGTGCACCTTGTATAGCAATTCCTCCGCGGGCTCCCGTGCTAAAACTTTTTCGCCCCCCGTAGCCGAGCCACGTTCCCCGTGGCTTGAATTTTTTCCCCAGCGCGGCCCCGCCGCTTACTCCCCATCCGTTTTCTGCCATTCCATTTGAACACTTCTCATCAGTTTCTTCTTTACAACCTATCCACCGTGCACTGTCCAGCGCCGCTATCACCCGCTCATAAACAGCAAAACTCGCCAAATTCGCACGAGGCTTCTGTTGCCACACCTCACGACCCAGATTCCGCCGGCAATGTCCGCACCGTCCCAACCGATCCCAGAGCTCAAGAGATCTCAGAACAGCGGGCTCGAGGACACAGCCCAGCGTTCCCGTGTCTCGCAGCCGCCCCACACGCCCCGTACGCCTCCTCTGCCTCTCAAGCGGCCCTCGGCGGCCCCTGTGCTGCCCCAGGTTCCCCAGGTTCCTCAGGTTTCACAGATCCCCCAGGTCCCGCAGGTGCCTCCGCTTCCTCTGCCTAAAGCACCGCAACAACACGCTCCCCAGCCGGCTCAACCCCAGCAGCCACAGCAGCCACAGCAGCCGGTGCTCGAAAAATTGCCCCCCGGAACCGAACTTGTCGTGGGCAAACACAAGGCCACAATCGTCAAGTACCTTTCGGCCGGAGGATTCGCCCACATCTACGCAGTCAAAATCAAGCCGGAACAGTACGGCTCGGACATCGCATGTCTGAAAAGAGTGATTGTGCCCAACAAAGAGGGCCTGAACCAGCTGCGTGCCGAGGTGGAGGTGATGCAACGGCTCGCAGGCTGCGACAACGTGGTGCGCTACTACGACTCCAACGCGTCGAGAATACCACACACGCAGTGCTACGAGGTGCTCGTTCTCATGGAACTGTGTCCTAACAAGTCGCTGCTCGACTACATGAACTCGCGGCTCAGCACAAAGCTCTCAGAAGTGGAGATCCTACGCATCATGTTTGACATCTCCAAGGCAGTCTACTACATGCACCGGCTCAAGCTGATCCACAGAGACATCAAGATTGAAAACGTGCTCATCGACGCAACCTACAAGTTCAAATTAGCGGATTTCGGCTCCACGTGTCCGGTTTTGCGTGCTCCGCGCAACCAGCAAGAGTTCCAGATCCTCCACAACGACCTGCTGCATCAAACAACGCCTCAGTACAGACCCCCAGAGATGATCGACCTCTACCGTGGACTCCCTATCGACGAGAAATCGGACATTTGGGCCCTCGGCATCTTTCTGTACAAACTGTGCTACTACACTACTCCGTTTGAGACCACGGGAGAACTCGCCATTCTCCACGCCGCATACAAGTTTCCGTCCTCCCCAAAGTATTCGTCTGCTCTCAAGAACATTTGCAACCTCATGTTGCAGGAGAATCCGGCGTATCGTCCGAACGTGTACCAGCTTCTGGTGGAGGTTAGGCGTTTGATGGGCTACGACGACCTCGGCGTGCTGGGGATCGAGGACTTCTACGGTTTGGGACCGTACGCTTACCCTTCGTCAGAGCAGATTCTGCCGGCGATTGAGCCGTTCTGTGCGAGTGTTGTTCCGATGTATTCGCCGTTCAAGTCGACTCCAAAAGACCCAATGGAGATTCAACTGGCTCAGCAGCAACAACAGCAGCAACAGCAACAACAGCGTCAGCAACAACAACAACAACAACAGCTCCATACAATTAGACCGCAGGTCTCGTCTGGTTCGGCCGTTTTGGGCGTTCCATCATCGCCTTCCGGAAGCGTCTCGTCTCAAAACACGAACGGTTCGTCGCTGCTTGATGGGGTTGAAGAAAGGTTCCCGGACCTTGTTTCGGCACCCGTGTCACACAGTCCGAGCGTGTCGAAACTGGGAAAACCCAACATAGTGATAGAAGAAACGGCCTCGAGCGATTCGTTTTCCAAGAAGTGGTCGAGCAACAATCCGTTCCCGGCAGCGCACTCGGAGCCTGTGAGTGCAATACTACACCAAATCAGTGGCGGGTCTGTGTCGTCACAGGTTCGCCAGAGCCACTCGTTGCCGCCTGAGCAGGATCTGATTGAATTGTCGCCGGGAAACGCTCACAGACGCTCGTCGTCCCAGCAGGCGTCGCCGAGCGTGGCGGCAACTTCGCCTGTGGCGGAGCCTGCGGTGCTGGATATTTCGCATTCAGGAGCGAAGAACACGTTCATTCCGGCCACTGCGAGCGGACACAAGTATGCGAAGTACAATCCGTTCCCAATGGTGCCGTCGAGCTCGAAGAACCGGGCCACGAGCTTCAACAGTGTCAACAGCGTGAGCGACATCAGCACGGGCAGTTTGATTGGAGATAACTCGGGGCCGTTTCCGATAGCGAAGGAGAAGAAATTTAGTTTGAGTTCGGAGCAGTTGAAGGAGGAAGTGATTGATTTGAGCGATGATGAGAAGACGCAGTGATGAGCGACTGCGAGGTGGTCGGGCCGAGAGAGACGGCGCTCGCATTGAAGGCTCAAAGAAAACGACTCGCAGTCCGCCGAATGACCCGCACCGCTCGTCACGGGCTCATCTGAGTATATAGACCATTAACAGATTTACCAAGGTAGATTAATAAATATCAATTGGACAAATGTAGGTAGACAGGTAGACCAGCTACACAATGAGGATATGACGAGCAAAGCTCCTCATATTCCGTTCCCATTCCTGAATAAGACACTCGACGGGCACAGCGAGAAGGGGTGGAAATGCTGAGTTATTCCTCCTCCTTCCTCGCTCAAGCGCCGCTCGCAAACAACAACGAATAGACCGGATACACGTCCGAAACCTTGCTCACCACTGGGGACATCACCAGACTAACACAGTAGAGAATGATAGCTAACAGCAACATGTTGGTGATGTGAAGCGCGTACGACTCATTCTTGGTGAGCATGTAGTAGGGAAACAGAAAGTAGTAGTAGCCGTAGGCGTACTTGATTCCCGAAACAACGCTTGATTCTTTGGAGACAGTGGACATGGTGTGGTTGGGTGTGTTTATGTTGAGCACGTTGGTGTGCTGTTTGTGTACAGGATATTTTAAAACGACCAAAATTTTTCAAATGAACGCGTAAGGCTGTGCAAGCGGCTTGGCCGGGAGCCAGCACCATCGCGAGCAAAGGAAGCCAGTCCGACTATGGTGAGCAGGAACTGCCAGTCCTGTGGTGATGAGCCGGGAGACTGGCCTTCGTGTGGTGGGAAAAGGCCTTGTTGAGTTTTACTCAGTGGTTTCCAGCCCGACGAGCAAGCCTTACGAGGTGAAAATTTTAGTATTTGCTCGGGACTTTTCTCGGCAGTATAAACCCTATGCTGGTGCGACCATTTGCGGAACGAGTTCCCAACGAGTGCTCAACGAGTGCTCAACGAGTGCTCAACGAGTGCTCAACGAGTGCTCAACGACCGGGGCGAGAGGCCCATTGCGGGTTGTAGTCACTGCAGATGAGATGGCAGGAACAGTGGTGAAATCGGAGGCAGAAATTATGGTGGCAGAAATTACGTAAAAAAATTATGGTAGCAGGAGGTGAAATTGCCAAACATGGAGTAATTATGAGATCACAGCAGGATTGACGACAGTTGATCTGGTTTTCTTGCTACTTAGAGTATGACGAGAAAAGCTATCCAATCAGCGAATTGTTTGTGGGCGGGCCAAATTGCTTTTCTCTTCATATCACATTCGTTGGACCGTTCCCAGCACAGAAGAGTAAAAGACGAGGAAAGCGAACAGGACGTATGGCCGTCACAGTTGTACTGACGCCGCCAAACAAGCCGTCTCCTTCGCGTCACATGGTTTGCCGGTCATTCGCTATGGCAAAAACCCAAAATCGTTCGCCAGGTTCCAAAAATCGTCATTTTGCCACGAACTCCAGCCATTTAAAAACTCCTGATCAATCAACCCGTTTCCCGCTCCGCCAGATACACCGTTTCCGTTTCCTTGGCCCCCTGTTTGGATCATCACTAGCCCCGTCTGTGGGATCTGCTGGCCCGACTCTCCTGTCCACACCGAGATGTTGTTGATCATGGTTGTGGTGCGGCCCACGAACGGCATCAGCTCGGGGATCGATGAAATTTGCAGCGGTTGTGTAGGCAGAGGCTGTTGAGGTGGCTGCTGGGGTGTCAGGAGGGACTCGGTGGGCGCGGGCGTAGACGTAGGCGCAGGCGTTGCTGCTGCTGGAGTCGGCTGCCAAGACGTCTCCCTCTCTCTCTCTCTCTCTCCCTCCCCGTCCGCCTCCTCGGAGACCAACAGCTGTTCCAAATTCAAGTACGCCGGCTGCGACAACTTCGACCTGCCTGCGCCAACGCGAGCCTGCGGCCCCAGCGGCGGCGAGTGAACCAACAAGTGGCTCAGCCCCTTGGGAATCGCGCTTCTGGTCAGCTGGCCCTTGCGCTTGGTGCGCTCCTCCTCCTCGAGCCGCTCGGCATCGCGCTCCGCGTCTGTCTTCTTCATGTTCAGCTTCGACTCCACCGTGTAGTGCTCCAGAGGCTTGCGCACAATGGCCGGCGGCATCCCGGGTTCCTTGTTGTAGATGATCTCCGACGAATCCGGCCCGCACCGCAGTATCAGATTCCCGATCGTGGCATGCATCAGCTCGTCAAAAGTGTCCCTGAAACTGAGCGCAAACTTGGTGCGCTCCGCCATCACGTACAGCGAGATGGAACAGGCACGCAGGTCGTCGAGCCCAGAGAACAGCGCCGCAGAAACCGTCGGCCGCGTGTGCTTCTTGTCGTCGCCCAGCAGCTTGCGGCGCATGTCGTCGCGGTTCCGGTGCAGCCACAGACAGTAGATCAGCGTCACGCCAGCAATGAAAGTGGTGTGGATGTTGATGATGGAGTGGCCGCTCACGGTTTTCTGGTGGAAGGCCTTGATCGACTGGCAGATCTGACCCGCGGCAGCCTGACACTCTTTGAAAAGACGGTCTTCTGGGTCCAGCAGCTCCAAAAACGGCTGGATCAGGTTCCGAACCGAGCGGTAGTAGTAAACGCTGAGCGTCTCGTTCTCAATTCCACGCTTGAACCCCTGGCAGTCCTCCCTCCAGCGCTGCAACTCCTGGAAAAACAGCTCCACTTTGGCCAGTTGGTCTCGCGTCACCATGGAGGACGAGCCTAGAATGTTGAGCTGCTCGATGAACCGAGCCTCGATGCGGCGGATTTTGATCGACTGGTTGATGAAGGTGGTTCCGTTGCCCGGATGGATCGCTTTCGACGGCTCGTAGTCAAACAGCGGCAGGTCTGCGTCGGTCTTGCTCTCCTTGAGCACAAACGGCTTGGACACCGCCACGCCGATCGCCTTCTCCAGCAGAAAGGCGCACCAGAAACACCGCATCTGCCGGTCTCGTTTCGTGCTCGCCACCCCCGTGTAGCTCGAGCTCTTGTGCAGCCGCAGCTTGATGCAGATCCGCATCGCGTCGCAAATCACGTCGTACAGCCCGTTCGAGTCCTTGTCGGTCCGGATCAGGTAGAAACACAGCAGAATCAGCACCTCCACCTTCTGCAGCTGCGTCACGTTGCTGAAGAACACTATGTGGCGCAGGGCGCTCGAAAAGAACCGCTCGGGCGCCGGCCCGCGGTACTTCCCCGTCGTCTGGTGCAACAGAGCACTCAATGCGTAAACCATGTACATCCGTGCACACCCAAAATGGTAATCGTCTTCGCTCTCGGGACGCACGCCGTTTTGGTGGTCCGTGTGGAAACGAACCACGTCCTGCTCGTTCAGAATCGGGAACTTGTACTGCAACAACGCAAAGTAAATGTCCAGTAACTGCCGAGAGAGCTTCACGTCAACGTTGAAAATCGGCTCTGGCTCAATCAGACTGCGCAAGTTGTACGCAGCAATCATCGAGCCCTGATACCGGTCCGAGTTTGCCGCAAAAAACTCGCCGTGAGGCACCGCCAGCGCCTGGTCCCACTCGTGCGGCGACCCGTTCTCCAACATCGGGCTGATCTTGCGGTACTTGAGCGCCCGCTCCAGGTCTGTACCCGCGCCCGCCACAAACGTCGAGCTGCGGTTAGTCGACTCCAGCAGCTTCTCGAGCTGTTTCACCTTCTTCTCCAGAAACAGCGTGTACTCGCTCTTGACACTCGTCTTGTTGCTCGCCCCGTACCGCGGCGGCTGCACACACACGCTCTGGGCCTTGATGCAATTCGTGCAGCTCGGCGACAGCTGGTCGCACTTCTGCTTGCGTCTCTGGCACAGATAGCACGACGTTGACCGGCCCTTTTTGTCCTTCACTTGCGAGTCGCCCTCGGGCGACTTGGCCAGCTCGTCCCGTTCTTTATCCGGAGACGAAACCGCCTGCTCCGAGCTCGGCGTCAGTGCACGCGCGCTCTTTGGCGCCCGTCCTTTGCTTCCTCCCGTGGAGGTTCGAATGTTCATTATGTGCCGCAGTCTGTGTAGCTGTAAGAGACAACAACTGCTAAGTTAATAAAAATTTCTTTAAACTGATTTGGAATACTCATGCAGCGTGCATGCCGTGAAAAATACAGACAATGGCGGGGGATGCCCCACAAGGGGTGTCGCGGAATCGCGGGGCCGAGCTAACTCCGCGGTCCCGCGAGAAATGGGGATTTGTAAGCAATGAGCAACGCAGTGAACGAAACAGTGAGCAACTCAGTGAACAGCACAACGGGCAAACTGAGTCGTGCTCCTGTTTATGGGTGTCAGGTGATCTGTTGCTGCGTTCCAGTAATCGCTTGACGTTGTCGAAAGAGACACCCTGTGGGACACCCTATAGGACACCCTGTGCCCACCCCGTGCGGGCACGGAGGCTTTTTTTTCGGCACCCCATTCACGAAAAGTGACCGACACCAAGACAAAAAGTGACAACCGGCGAAGCAAGTTGTGGCCACCAAACTAACTTCTTGCTGGCTATGAACTGTGATAAAGGGTGACTACCGTGTGTCTGGCCACTGACAGTTTGCTCCCCTCGTTGGCACTCGCGGTCTCGTAGTCTCGTTATCGCTCTCGGGGCGGTGATTAAAGGTGATGAACATCGATAGGCTTAAATGGCAGCTCAAGCTGCTCGTTCTCACTACATTAGTCAGCATAAATAGCATAAATTCCGTACACAAACTCGCTCGCTCGTCGTTCTATTCTAGCCCCGCCAGCCCATTCAAACCAAACAAAAATCCCAGCTCCACCCGACTCAACCTGTTCACACTCGCCCGCGCAGTAGGGTCCAATGCAGAGTCAACCAGCTTCTCCTTCTCGGCCTGCAGTTCCATAATCCGGTCCTCCACCGTCCCTTTGATCAGAATCCGGTGAATATAAACCTCTCTTGTCTGTGAGATCCGATGAACACGGTCCTGTGCCTGCTTCTCCACAAACGGATTCCAGAACGGCTCCAGAATAATCACGTGCGACGCACACGTCAATGTCAAACCCACGTTACCAGCCTTTAGCGACAGCAACAGCACTTTTTTGGTCGGATCCTGGTAAAACGTCCGCACAGTGCTGCTCTTGGCCTCCACGTTCATCGACCCATCGTACCGCAGATACTCAACCCCAGCATCCCGCAATGAAATTTGCAAAATGTCAAACAAAACCATAAATTGACTGAAAATAATCACTTTCTCCTCGGGGTTTCGGCTTTGAATCTCCTGGATCAATGAAAGACATTTCTCAATTTTCGCAGAAATCATCAACTTGCCACCATCCAAATCGATTTGCTGTTGAATCTTAAGCGTCCGCTCATCGGAGTTCAACTCGTGGCTTTGCACATTGAACCGACGCGACACTCTCTTCCAATCCTCGCCCTCGTTGCAAACAGCATCAAACACAGGAAATTCCACGCACTGCGATTCCACACTCGGCTTCCCGCAACTCACACACTGTGCAGACCGATCACCGTTCCAAACAGTCACCAAATTGTCCTCGAAAAATTGCTCAATACAGTCTTTGCAAACCGCATGTCCACAACCTCCCAGCAAAACCACGTCCGATTCCATTGCAATTGGATCGTAACAAACAGCACATGTGAACCCGTCCCCACGTTGAGCATTGATCTCGCTGATCATCGGCGCCTTCATGTTTTTTGCAGCCGTCCTTCCTTGTTTAATCACACTCGCCTTGTACGTCCGTTCTTTATCCTCGCCAATTCTCACCAAATATGGATGATCGCACGCTTGTCTTAGCCGCAAAAGTAGTGTCAAAATTGTACTGTAATCGCCCTTTCCACCTTTCTCATGACCAGAGTTCAAAAGCTCATTGGCCTTCTTGGCCGAACGAGTCTCCAATGCAGTATAGAAATTTTTCTCCTCGGAATTCATGTCAACATGATCCACAACAACATGTTTCTCGGGTAATTCTAAGATTGGTTTCCCGTCAATCATCGAGCTTTTGGTTCTTCGCAAGAGAATTGCCGACAAAACAGCTTGAACCACTTTCAAAGCACGAGTGCTATTACCACGATTGTTTTTCAACGGATTTGAAATTGCATCTTTGAATCTGCGCTCGTTCGAGTAAGGTTTGATCTCCAGGAACCGCAGGATAGGGAACAACTCGTCAATGTTGTTCTGGATCGGAGTTCCAGATAAACACCACCGATAAGTTGATTTCAACAGCGCGGCAGACTTGGACGCCTGCGTCAACTTGTTCTTAATCTGCTGCGCCTCATCCAAAATCACCCTATGGAACGTGGCATCCGAAGTGAAAAATGGCGACCGGTAAACCTCCCCACCGTCTTCGCGGTCAGGCATCGTCTTGGCCTTCTTGTTTTTGAGCTCCTCTAGAGCAGTCCGGTAGTGTTTTTTCATCTCCGACACAAGCGTGTTGTAAGAGATCAAAATCGCATCGAACCGTTCAAACTCTTTGAAACTCTTGAGTCTGTTTTGCTGATGGTAAATAAAGTAGTTCAGTTTATGGTCTCGCTTCACCTTCATTTCGAATTCTTGTCCCCACTGCTCCAATAACGACACTGGAGCAACAACTAGGTTAGTTTTGCACTCTCCTTCGGGTGCTGGACGCGCCACAATCAATGATATGGCCTGAACAGTTTTGCCTAATCCCATATCGTCTGCCAAAATTCCGCCTTTATTTTTCGAATCCTCCATGGAGATCATCCACTTCAAACCGATTCGCTGATGTTTCAAAAGTACAACGCTCAATGCCTCTGGGGTACTCTCAATTCCTTCCTCGTAAACTTCATCTGGCTTTATCGTGTCGAGCAAGTCTTTGATGTTTTCCGCATCGTTCGCGTCCTCGTTGTTCATTAAATATGGATTGAACGCAACATTGTTGAACATTGGATTGCGATTGTATCCTGAGTATTGCACTTCATCGTCCGAACCTCCAGATTCAAATCCGGCACTTCTGGGGGACTCTTGGGCCATAAACTCATGACGCCTACGTGGCACCACACTTTGAAAAGTTCCAAGTCCTATTCCAGAACCCATGGCGTTGAAATGCTGCTGTCTGCGCTGCAGCAGCTCCGCATCCCAGGGATCCTGGGAGGCCAACGGAACCGGGTGCATGTTCCAACGGCTCAACTTTTGGACATTCAACTCAAATACGCTTATTTTTTTCAAACAATCATTGATCTTTTGGTTCAACATCCCCAGCTGTTCGTTGTATCTATTCAATATCTCTGCTGGGAGCTTGCCAATTCCATTTGATGTGAACTTGATGATCGATGTGCGTTTCTCGGCGTACTTCTTAAGCTTCTGGTTCAGTCTGTCGATTGTCAACCGACCTTTCTCTATGGCATCTCTCACTCTTTGTGGGTCCAAACCCTGTTGTTGTATCGGCTGTTGTTGTTGTTGTTGTTGTATCGGCTGCTCGCTCTTCAGCGTGATTTCCGGCTTGACTGGGTTTTCCGTTTTCATTCTATTGGCTGGGGCTATCACTGACGACCCAACAAAGATCACTTCATCGTCGCTTGCGTTGTCGCTTGCGTTGTCGCTTGCGTTGTCCTCTTTTTGGGCTACAGGCTCCGTGACCAAAGTCTCCTCTTCCCCGTCAGACGTCAAATCAATCACCACCGACTCTGGCTCTGCCACATGCCTCACAGGCTCCGTGTGAAGTTTTCTCCTCTTTCCTTGCTCATCTATACGGTAGTTGAAACCCGCGGCGGGAGACTCCATAGCAACTTCTGCACCAACCTCGCCCGATGGAGGCATTTCCGGAAACTCTTGATAGTCCAGAAGGTTTGTCTGATCTTGAAGATCCAAAAGGTTTGTCTGACGAACCAGCGGCGACTGAGACCCTTCTGATGAGCTGTTCGCGTTCTTATCTCTGAGCAAGTTGAGCGCGTTGGGGAGCGGTGCCGGCGCATTTGTCGGGTTTTCAACGGGTTTTTCCGCACTCGCAGCATTCTGTGACTCTAATTCGGGTATTTTGGCCGTCTCTGAGCTCGCTAGCTCTGTTGCTGCCGTTCTTGAAGAGCCCAGTTGCTCCTGGCTTGTTGAGCCCTCGGTATCAGAATCTATGTCTATGTACAGCGGGGCCATCAAAAGACCAGGCTGTGTGGCCTCAGAGTGTTCCTGAGCCATTGTGGCAAAACTTTTGCACGTTTCCGATGGCTGAACCAACACGCGAGGAGTCGTATACATGGAATTACCCCCCATGTTGGTTAAATAATTATTCAATTATTTTTTTATTTATTGTTTTTTTTTTGCCCACAGAGAGCTGGAAAAAAAGACGGATAGTTTTAGGGGATCTTGACATGTGGCGCTGCGTGTGGCGCTGTATTCACCAATTATTTACTCTCCATTCTCCTTGGCAATGGCTTTTTTCACCACCTCGAGCTGCTCCAGCAGCTTTGGATGTTTTGGATTGAAGCAAAGCCCACGCTCAAAATCGCTCTTGCTGCCCGTGAGATTCCCCAGGTGGAAGTTGCAAACACCCTTGCGCAGATGGTTCTCTGGAACGTTGGCAGCGAGCTGGCAGAGCAACTCGCTGTCTAAGTAGGCTTCAAGCCAATTCTGTAGCATCATGTTGGCATCACAGCGGCCAACGAGACAAATCATCACCTCGCTCGCAGTCATCTGGAAGTTTTCAAACTTGGGTCTCGCGACAGCAAGGCCGAGAGCAACACCAAACTGTTTTGCAGCGTCGGCAAACTTCTTGGTACGCATTGATGCAGCCGCAGTCTCGTGCATTTTCTTGATCATCAAACTCAGGTTCCTCGTGTAGGTCTCCTTTGTGGGCGGCGGCGGCACATCCACGTTGGAGTTTATGAAGTCTTTGATCAGCGTGTTTAGCTGTGAAATCTCAAGGTTGAGTGGCTCAAACTCGCTCGCGCGCAGGCCTTCAAGCAGTGCCACCTTTTTGGTCGTGGCGTCGTAGTCGATGGGCAGCGTTGTCATGGTGTGGATGCGATGTAGGGCTGACAACACAGGGGAGGGTTGAAACGTTAGCTTTTTTGTTCACCGGTGTTTTTCTCCAAGCAGATCGCGAGAAAGCACCAGCCACGCAAACTAGCCACAATTTTCCCGGACCTAGTTGCTTCGCGAGGTTTTAGTAGATTTGCTCCCCTCGTTGCACCACCACCAGCACAACTTGCACGGCTTGTTAGCACTGCTACACGCCATGCCCAAGTACTACTGCGACTACTGCAAGTCGTACCTGACGCACGACTCGGCGAGCGTGCGCAAGTCGCATTTGGTGGGGAAAAACCACCTCAAGTTCTACTGTGACTACTACGAGCAAGTGGCTGCTGAGCAGGGGCTGGTGCGCGCGAGCACGGTCCCCTGGGAGTACAACATGAAGGCCCATTACAAGGGCATGCCAGGCGCAGACCAGTCTACGAGCAACGGTGCTGCCACCGCCACCGCCACCGCCACCGCCTACAACCCACCGCCGCCTCCAACACTGGCTGGATTTCCTGCGCCGCCGCCTTCTGCTCTCTACTACGACGTGGCAGCCGAGAAACGCCGGCTTGCGGAACTCGTCCGGTCGTAGCTGCTCGCGGTCCCCACTATGTACATGTATAACAACTCTAACACCGCTTTTGTTAGTCTGACACCAGATGGTCGTGCAAGATTCCAACGGGCAAAAAATTTTCCAGAGCGGAAAAAATCCCTTTGGGAATTGCAACTTTTGCTGTTTTGACCTTGTAGAACAACATAGAAAAAAGAAGACACACCAAAGTTATATAACAAACGGTTTTCCGCTCAAGAATCAACAGGAATTTATCACGGGAGTCGAGATCGAGTCTTGTGCACTGTAAAAAGCATTCCAACAGCAGAATTTTCAGCCGAAACAGCAGCTAATCAAACGCTCGCAAAACACACTAGTGATCACTATTGAACCACAACAAAATGTCGGCCCCACAACAGCAAGTCCCAACGTTCAAGCTCGTGCTTGTCGGAGACGGTGGAACTGGTAAGGTGAGTACATTTGCGCTTTCTGATTTGCTGGAAAATCGATACTAACTCTGTATAGACCACTTTCGTCAAGAGACACTTGACCGGTGAGTTTGAAAAGAAGTACTTGGCCACCGCCGGTGTGGAGGTGCACCCAATGTCGTTCTACACCAACTACGGTGAGATCAAGTTCGACGTGTGGGACACGGCTGGTCAGGAGAAGTTTGGTGGTCTGAGAGACGGCTACTACATCAACGGTCAGTGCGGTATCATTATGTTTGATGTTACTTCGAGAATCACTTACAAAAACGTTCCAAACTGGCACAGAGACTTGGTGAGAGTCTGCGAGAACATTCCTATTGTTTTGTGCGGTAACAAGGTTGACGTTAAGGAGAGAAAGGTGAAGGCCAAGACCATCACTTTCCACAGAAAGAAGAACCTGCAATACTTTGACATCTCCGCCAAGTCCAACTACAACTTCGAGAAGCCTTTCCTGTGGTTGGCCAGAAAGCTTGTTGGTAACTCCCAACTTGAATTTGTTGAGTCTCCTGCCCTTGCTCCTCCTGAAGTCACTGTTGACGCTGATGTGATTGCCAAGTTCCAGGCCGAGATGGACCAGGCTGCTGCCATGCCACTGCCGGACGAGGACGACGCCGACATATAAGCACATAGAAAAGAGTCGGCTAGCAGGGACGAGCTTGTGAGTCTCTGCTTTGTTTAATTGTTAGTAATGGCGAGTAGTCGTTTGCACTGCGTAGTTTTGTAAAACCGAGTGTGCCTTGCTGGGTTACTCAAACTAACATAATTCACTATTCACTATTCAATCTACTGTTTCTATGGCGGCCCCCGGCTTAGGCAATCACGCTCTTCAACACCTCCTTTGACGAAACAACACCAGGGAACTTTGTTTCCACAAACTTCAAGAACGTCACAACCTTGGCCTGGGACTCCTCAGAATCGAACTGGTTCAGTCTCTCAACGTTCTCCTCTCTGCCGAGGGTCGACTCACTGATCAGCTTTTGTTTCTCGAGCTCCTTGACGAAGACGTGGTTGAACAGATCAACCACCTGTGGAGTAGCAGCCACAATGATCTCGTTGTTCTGTTCGTAAAGCTTGAGAATCAGCTCGAAAATAGGACCGTTCTCCTCGAAACCAGTCTGCAGAGGCAGGTGACTCAGCAGACTTGGCACGATAGCCTCGAGCGGAACGGCAGCCTGGTTCTTGAGCGTCATTCTACTAACACAGCCACAAGCGTTGGCAAACGTTCTGTCGAGAATCTCCTTCGACTCGTCGTCGCCCTCCTCGGTCTTGAGCACCTCCTTGTCGGCCTTGCTGAGCAGCTTCGACAGAGCCTGCAGAATCGCTGGGTACGCGGCCGTCACGTCGACAGTGGCGTTCTCGATCAGAATACCAACACCGTACGCAGCGTTTCCTCTCACCTCGGACGACTTGTCGTTGGTCAGTTTGTCCACAAACACCTCAAGCAGCTCCTGCGTGTATGGGTTTGCGGTCTTCATGCCGTGGCACATCTCAGCGAGCGAGCCGAGCACGGAAACACGCTTGTTCTTCACCTTGGAGCTCACCTGCGAGAGGATCACGTCCTTGAACGAGCTGAAGATCTTGACAAAGTCGGCGCCAAACGAGTCAGCCAGACTCACCAGCACCTCCAGAGCAGAGTCGTAGATGACCGAGTCCATCTCGGTGGTGTCGATTTCGTCGCGCGGAACGTCGCTGTCGTCCTGGGCCTGGCAAATGTGCTCGTTCTTGAGAATCAGCATCAGCTGCGTGCACAGCGACTCGAGCGGAGCCGAGTCCGCACCGTCCATGATGGCCGCTCTGCCGATCGACTTGGTCTTGACGTACTCAAACAGCGAGTCCAGACAGGTCATCACCATGTGGATGTCAAACTCCTCTGGCAGAATCTCCACCGTGATGGTTCTCACGGTCTTGACGAGCTGCAGAACGTTCTCGTTCAGGCCATGAGCCTCAAACATCGAGTTGACCACCTTCCACATCGTCGAAAGCGACGCCTCTCTGACAGCGTACGACTCCTCGATCTGCTCGCCAAGAATCTTCATCGTCTCCTCAACGTACTTGCTGAAACCGGCCTTGGTTCCCACGGCCAGAGAGCTCAGAGCCACAAGAGCAACCTCCTTCTCAACAGTGATACCGGTGTGAACGTTCATCTTCTCGGCGAGGTCTGCCTCGTCCGTGATCTCGTCCTCCTCGTCAAAGTTGAACTCAAACTCGTCCTGCTGCAGACAGTTGAAGATCTCGGGTATTATTCTGTCCAGGAACGGCGTGAACTGCTCGCCGTAAACCTTGGCCATGTTGGAGATAAAGGCGAATCCAGACTCTCTCAGACGGCCGTTTGTGGAGTTGATGGCCGAGTGCGACGCATTGATCAGCGGCTGCGCGTATGGAGCAAACGCCTCCGATCCCACGGCTCTCGCCATAGACGAGATGTTCTCAAACGTCTGCGCACGCAGCTCAATGTCCTCGTCGGTCATTCCCTCGATGTTGTCCATGTTGGCGATGAATCTCTCCAAGAACTTGATCGAGTCGTCAAAGTAAGCCGTGAAGGCCTTTCCGGCAGCGTACGCCACAGACCCGATCGCAGAAACAATCGCAGACTTGAGCGACGACGATTGGGCAGCGTCAAGCATCTGGAACAGCTTGTTCATCAAAGGCTCAATGTACTGCTTGATCGACTCGTTCGACATGTACTCGATCAGAGTGTCCAGAGCGCACGTAGCGTACTTGTAAACCATAATCTTGTTGGTTGAGTCGATGATCGCAATGATGGGGCTCAGCAGAGACTCGTGGTACTCCGCCACAGTGTCCTTCAGCTCCTCGTTCAGCTGCGCAAGGGTTCTCAGAGCAGCAGCCTTAACCAGGATGGAGTCGTCGTGCAAACCGGCAATGATGATCTGAATGATCTTTGGCAGCTGTGTGGAGATGTAGTCGGGAGCACCCTCGGCCGTCACGCCAATGGCCAAAAGAGCAGCTCTTCTCTCGTACTGGTTAGCCGAGCTCAGCAGCTGCGGAACAAGCTCCAGAATAGGCTGGATGATCTGACTCGAAGGCAGGTTGATTGCCAGCTCGTTCAGCAGTCTCAAAGCCAAAGTGTGTGGAGTCGCCTCCTCGTTCTCGTTCTCCTCATCCTCCTTATCGAGCTCGTCCTCCGCCTCCTCGTCGTCCTCGCACGCAACTCTCAGCGCACACGTGGCCATCTGGCCGCCGAGCTTGGCCTGCGAGATCTTGGACTTTCTGTACGAAATGCACTGGGTCAAAGTTCTCAGAGCAAACCCTCTGATCTCCTCATCGGTCTCCTTGTTGAGCGACGTCTCCATCATCAGGTTGATGATGTCCACAAAGTTGTTGCCCAAGAGCTTCATGTCCAACAAAACAAAACTGTTGAACGCAGTAAACAGGTCTTTGGTCTTGTCGGTGTCGTCAAACCCGAGCGAGTTCTTCAGGAGCTGGATCATGCTTGGGAAGAGCGCCACAAATGACTTAGACAGCTTCTGGATCAGCTTGTCGTCTTCCTCAACAAACGTCGAGATCACCTCCAACGCAAGAACGGACGTAACCTGCACCTCGACAGAGCCCTGGTCCTGCAATGTGGTGGCAAAAAGAGAAAGGAAGTCCTCCGTGTGCTCCAACCATTCGAGAGGGAAAGTCTCGAGGATACAGAAGATGATGAAGACAGCAGTCTCCCTGGTTTGCTGGCTGGAGTCGGTGGCTCCGGAAACCAGAGATTGCAACAAAGATGGCCACTTGTTCTCAGGAATGTCTGCCTCGGCGATCGAAGCCACAATTCTCGCAGTGGAGTGTCTGATGTTCTTTGACGAGTATGTGAAGGCAAATTGCAACAGAGAGTCTCTGATTTGCACTCTCAGAGCCTCATCCAGGTTTGCCCATTGCTTGGAAACGAGTTTCTTGGCCTCAACAGCAGCCAGTTGTCTGACGCTGTCCTCTGGGGAGTTCTCCAACAGATGAATCAAGGAAGGAAGTGCGAGCTGGTTGGTGTAGTACTCGGTCTTGAGAGACTGGGTGGCAGCTTTGATCGCATTGTTGTCTGGCGACAGCACTTTTTTCAAAGTCTGCTCCAGCCCTGCGATGTATTGCTGATCCATTTTTTAGTTGATGGACGGACGGATTATCCACAAACGTTTGATATCGACTCCAATCTGACGAGATTAGAATCCTCAAGAACGGTTGAATCACCCGGCTATGTTTTCTTTTGGTGTGATTAGGATGTTTTCACTGATCCTTTAAATTTTTTTAACGAAAAAAAATTTTTTTTGAAAAAAAAAAAAAAAAAAAAAATTATGGGAAGTGCACGCAAGATCTCTGGAGTGGTTTTGGTAGCAGGTGATGGCGGAAGTGGTAGGGCGTACGGAGATAGATGGTTGGGGCTTTCGTGGCTATTGAAAGTTATATAAGCAAACGTTGTAATGGATACCAACCTAAAGAGGGTTTTGAGGGTCTGTTTGTACCCAACTTCTAAAATTAAGTTACTCCTTTAAACTCTCCCATTTTTTAAAATATCCCTGCCAATAGTTTTCACCTCTTATTCAACACAAGAATTATTATTTTTCAATGGGTATTAAAATAATCTTCTAGTAGTGGGTTTCATCTTTCAATTCCAACCCTATTCACCCTTCTATCACAATCAAAATACAAAGTTTTGGAATAGATGGAGGATAATTGGAGGAACATATTTTGGCGTTACCCAAACGCTCTCAATCAAGCCCTTATGGCCAAGTTGGTAAGGCGCCACACTAGTAATGTGGAGATCCTCAGTTCAAATCTGAGTGAGGGCATTAATTTTTGATCACCAATTTTTTTTTTTCCCTTTGGTCTTGATTTTATTTTACTTGATTTCTTGTTTCCCTCCCACTTTCAAGGTGGTGAGTGATTTTCGCAAAAACAAGAGATGACAAACATTGTAGCAACAGGAACGGTTGCTGTTCTCAAAGGCATTGACCGAACAACCAACAAAGAGATCAAAATTGCTCTGCCAAAAAACAAATTGCTCCAAATTGGGAGGGTTGGTCAGAAAGTCAACAATAACGAGAAAAGGACCGACCTGGAGTACATACTGCCTGATCCACGCGTTTCTACGATCCAATGCTACATTTGGAGCATTCAATTCGATGACAACACACCTTGTGTGACCTACTTCAAAGACGCGTCGACCAACGGATGCTTTGTCAATAAGAAAAAAGGGGTCAAGAACAGCCATCGGGTGCTGCAACATGGTGATACAATCCTGATCCCCCACGGCCTTGAGGTGAAATTTGAGTACCAGGACCGGATTTTGAGAATGATTGAGTCGGAAAAGACAGCGTTCTCCCACAAACACGATGGCAACTGGGAGATCTTGCCGCACACAATTGGTTTGGGGACTTTTGGAAGAGTATTTTGAACCATTTTAAAAATATCAAGGGGAAAATTTACAAAAAAGGGGGAGAAAAATTTACTAACTGGATTTTAGGTACAACTGGCAAAACGCAACAACAACCTCAAAAATGAACTATTTGCCGTGAAAATAATCAAAAGCGGATACTCAGACGTGGAATCGTCGATTCTGCGTGATTTGAACCACTCCAATATAATCAAGGTTTATGAAAAGTACACAGACCAGGACGGAACGTACAGAATTTACCAGGATCTCGCGATAGGAGGGGATTTATTTTCGTACCTTTCGCAAGACAAAACCACGCTTCAACCAGTTACTGAAAGCGAGGCACTTGTGATTGTGTACCAGCTTTTGCAGGCTCTGAAATACTTACATTCTCAGGGCATTGTACATCGTGACCTCAAGTTGGACAACATTTTGATTTTGGATGCGCCTGTGCGGTTTCCGTACATTGTACTTGCTGATTTCGGGATTGCCAAACGGACAAGTAGCAAAGACAATGTTGGTGCACGAGTCTGCAGCCGTATGTACACGATGGTGGGGACTGCAGAGTATGCTGCCCCCGAGGTTGAGCTTGTGCGGTGTACTGATGTCGAGGAGGAAGTCAGCGGAGACAGCGTTGGGTACGATTCAAAAGTGGATATTTGGTCTCTCGGGGTAATTACGTACATTTTACTGAGTGGGATTTCGCCGTTTTACTCGGACTCACTAGCCACCACGGCCCGGAAGGCAAGAAGTGGCCGACTATTTTTTGGGGTGAGCGAGTGGGGAAAAATTTCAGTTGAAGGTAAACGGTTTGTGAGGAGCTGCTTGACAGTTGGACCGTTGGAGCGGAGCAGTGTTTGGGAGTGTGAGCAAAGTGCATGGTTGAACAAAGATTGTCGGGGTGTGTGGCTCAAGCGTTGTTATGCGGCGATTTTGGAGCGGGTCGGGCGCCGTTTGCAGACTTCCGGTGCAGATCCTTGTGAGAATGTTGCCGGTGCCGGGGCTAAACGGGCCAAACGGGGCTAAACAGGGCTCTGCGGAGCAGGCCAAAATAAAAAAAAAATAAAAAAAAAAAAAAGTTTCTGGTCCCCCCGCGGGCAGGGAAAATTTTTTTTCGCACGGTGCTGGGCAGGGCTGTGGGGAGAAAGCCGGGCAGAACAGAAGGTCTGTGTCAGACAGGCCGGCATGGGCCCAATCGAGGGAGGCACCGGCTGGTGCGGGCCGTGTATCGGATCACATTTGGGAAGTACCTTGCGGTAGGAATTGACAACAGGAGTGGTTTTGCAGAAGCTGTTGTGGGCAGCCGTTGTTTCGTTACCGTTAGCGGCGCGGCTCGGTTTCGGTTTGGTTGGAAAATTTTTTTCACCTTGTGCCGAGAGGAGCGAGTGCGCGCGCGCGCGCGGCCGTTGCACGGAATACGTCCCGGTGGCCCCCGGTGGCCCCCGAAATCCATTCTGGACTCGCGCCGGGGGAGGAAACACCTTGCACTTTATAGGTGTGATTCTCTTGTCTTGATGGCTACAGACATTTTGTCTAGCAACTTCTTCTGTCTTGTTTTGTGAATCCAAGCTATTTGGTGGAGTCACAATTGTTTGCATTTCCCAGGATATTTGGGGCAGGTCAGAGTAACACCAATTTGCGCGTGCGTGTGTCCTCCGTCCCGTTCTCCGATCTACAGCACAGCACAAGTTAGCGTGCCAACACAGTGGAAATCGTCCGATTTTTGCAGTATATCCAACACTTGTTCCAGCAGCAGTTCCCTAGCAGCACAACGTGCTCCCAGGCTGTGTCCGACAACTGCACTCTCCAACTGATCATTTGACTCATTTGCCTGATTTCGCACCCATCAAAAACCAGATCGTTCAACACCTTTCGATCGGTTCTCCGCCAATAGTGTGATTTTTCAGCGGCCGATCCCGCCTTGTTCTGTTCATTTGAATTTCTGCACAGCACTCATAGATGGTCTTCAGCAGCTACCCTTTAGAAAACAACGTTTTTGACAAGAAATATCCGTCCCAGTCCGACTCTCCGCAGCTTGTTCTGAATTCGCACATTAAAATGTACAACTCCGGATACCAGCAGCAACAGCAACAACCGCAGCCCGGATACGTTTCCCGAGGCACCTATTCGCTTGGGTCGTCTGATGTCTCGTCCTCATCCGCCTCCGCCTCGGCTTCGGCATCGTCCAGCATCGGTCAGCCTCCACAGATCTGGATGGGTGATCTCGACCAAAGATGGGATGAAACCACCATCAGACAGATCTGGACAAGCATACTTGCTCCGATCGGCATTGTGATTCACTCCGTCAAGCTCATCCGCGACAAGCAGAGCATAGCTCTTGGCCTCGCCAACGCCGGCTACTGTTTCATCCGGTTCCACAACTTTGATGACGCCTCGCGCGTTCTCGACCTGTTCAATGGAAAACCCATTCCAGGAACAAACAACATGCGCAGTTTCCGTCTCAACTGGTCTTCGGCCAACGCCCCGGGCTCTAGCAGTCTGCCGACGTCCTCGCCGGCTCCAGGACAGCCACATTACCAGGGCCAGGCTCAACCGCAGCTGGGCCACCACACCAACGAGTTCTCGGTGTTTGTCGGCGACTTGCCACAGACGGTGACTGAGCAGAGTCTTTTGCAGGTGTTCCAGTCGAGGTATTCTTCATGTTGCAGCGCAAAAGTCATGATTGATCCGGTCACTGGCCACCTCAAGGGCTATGGATTTGTCAAGTTTTTGAGCGAGGATGAGCAGAAGCGTGCCCTTGTGGAGATGCAAGGTTACGT
Source organism: Ogataea ganodermatis (assembly GCA_030569375.1). Classification (NCBI taxonomy): domain Eukaryota; kingdom Fungi; phylum Ascomycota; class Pichiomycetes; order Pichiales; family Pichiaceae; genus Ogataea; species Ogataea ganodermatis. The sequence goes on from JAJMKV010000004.1 coordinate 211,813, forward strand.
TTTAATGGGGAGACCGATTCGGATCTCCACGGCGGCGAAGTCGCAACCGGCTCCGGTCTCCACGGGAGGTTCTGTGCACTTTCCGCATCTCCAACAGCAGCAGCAGCAACAACAGCAGCCGCAGAATCAGCAGCAACAACAAGCACCTTCCCATACCATTCTGGCTACGCAGCCACAGCAGCGTCTTGGAGTTCCTCAACTTCCGCAATCCATCCCTTTGCAGTATTACAACGATCCAAACAACACCACTGTTTTCATTGGCGGCCTGAACGTGGCCATTTCTGAGATGCAACTGCGTGAGCTTTTCTCCAAGTACGGAGACATCACGTACGTCAAGATCCCACCGGGGAAGAACTGCGGGTTTGTTCAATACTACCACCGCGCGAGCGCCGAGATGGCGATCACCGAAATGCAGGGCTACGACATCGGCGGCGGTTGCAAGATCAGAGTGAGCTGGGGTGCCCGTGCTGCGCAAAGAAACTGGTTTGCGAGACAACTGGCGCTGCAACAACAACAACAGCAGCAACAGCAACAACAGCAGAAACAGCAGCAGCAGCAGCAGCAGCAGCAGCAGCAGCACTCAAACTTTGGCCTGCCATCTCAAAATATGACCAACAGTCTTGGCTTGTTTGGAACCAAGTACAATCTTCTAAACGATTTGCTCACTCCGGGGCCAACTGCGGAAAACAGCGATCTGACTAGTGGCGGACCGGGCGTTGAGGACCCGATCTTGAATCACGAAAAGTTGCTGAATGAGCCTGTTCCGTTCAGCCCTATCAACTCGTCAGGAGGCGTCTCGATCACGTCAGACGAGCTCAAACTGAACGAGTTTTTGCTGGCAGCCGGAGAAAGCAGTCTAGACAGACTAGATATTGGCTCCTCCATCTACAAGATGAACTAGTCTGGTATAGCCTAGTCCACGTACAAACGATACGCTTCATGTTCTTACCTCCACAACTGGATTTTTGTTCAATCTTTTTCATTTGCGTCCATGTCCCTTAACAGCGCCCGGCAGATGCTTCAGAAAAATCACTTAATTTTACAGGTTACATCCATTGCATCTAGCTTCTCATTGAATTTTTGATTTTTATTTCACGTTTACTTACACTCGACATCAACTGCTTTCTTTCATTTGACTTGATTTTGCTAACACAATCTATACACAATTGATTCATTTTTGTTTTACTTCTTTTGATCTGTTTCTTTTTCCTTGTTTTGTCCTTTGGGCTCATGCTGATCACTGTTTGTTTTCATCCTTTTGTACTCTTTGTTTATGTTGCATGTTTTGATGCCTGCTTTTGATAAAATAGATATAAATGCTGTCACAGCTATGCTATACAATGAGTGAAAAGAGTAGTAAGACGAGGATTTTCCGAAGGTTCAAACTCGTCTCTGTGAATCAAAAAAACACCAAATCTACAATTGTTACGCCTTATACAGGGGGCAAGATGGTGGTAATAAATAATAATAAATAGTTTAATAAATATGTTGATAAATAAATATTTGTTAACCGAGAAACATCAATTTCCCTTGTCAACTCTAGCCTGGAATAAAGCCTCTTCACCTTCTCTTCCACCCAGATCCCGATACAGCCCGCCATGTGGGTACGACCGTGGCATGTTAGGTCTATCAGGCCACAGGTCGAGGGCCCAGATGATCAACGGAAACGAGCCAACGGCAGCAGCAAAGTAGAAGAAGTGCTTGAACGCAGTTTTGTCATCTGTAAAATCAAGGTGGTCAGGAGACCACACGTCAATGTTGTCCTGGAACGGATGCAAAGGCTCATTGAAGTTACGTCTGTTCTGCTGGTCATCGTAGTGTGCGTATGGGTCACGCTTTTGAGGGAAAACGTAATCTTTTGGCACCTTGTAGTTGGAGAAGTCGTGTAGGTCTGGCAAAAACTCTGGCAATTCTGGAACCTGAGTTTTTGTGGAAGCCAGTCTTCCCAAAGAGGCTGAATTCAATCTAATGGCAGATTTCAAAGTTCTGACCGCTGTCTGTTTGAACATATTTGCGTTGTTGTTAGTGTTTGTGTAATCTTAATGTGTAGAGATACAATCATTTTTAACTCATTTATGACTGGCAGTTCAAACTTTTAGATTTTAGCCAGTGGCTAAAATGACAGAGTAAACCCGTACACCGATAATGATCCCCTTGGAAAAAAAAAATCTGTTGAAGGAGGAAAAGATGAAAAGGGCATTTCGTGATAACCGTGTTGTGAATACAAGTGGGCAAAAAAAAAAAAATTCTACCAAGAAAATATATAGGCCCATCGCATGACTGGAATTGGCCGGCTGTATGTTTCGAGAGTAGAACAACAGTGAAGGAAACCGTGTTTCTTTCTGAACCCCCGCGTGTTTCTTGTACTATTTCATTGGATAAACAGAAACCACAAAGGCGAATCTACTCTAGCTCGAACAACATTGATTCTTTGCTCACAAACTAAGGACTTTTGTGCTATCTGAACCTTACTTCCCATCACCTCAATTGTCTATTGCCTCTTTGAACTCATTCTGTGCAGAACCCGCACCTCTTTTTTCTCATTTTTGCCACCATAATCACAACAAAATATGTCTAATGGAAGACGGATCACGAGCCGGCGGTCGGCTACCGTGGACGATTCCCAGCCCCCAGTGAAGCGACGGCTGAGCTCTGAGGAGGTGGAGACCATGGCATCAAACACCGAATCCAGCGATGCTGCGGAAACCAGCAGCAAGAGGCGAAGAGCTTCTTCAAGAGTGAAGGTGATACCAAACTACAACGAAAGCGCGCACAAAACGACGACGAGGCGAAAAAGCCTCTCAAACGGAACGGCAGAGGCTTCAACAAAAATCCCGTCTTCTTATCGTGCAGCACAAGATAACCCAGAGAACCATGTGCAAGAACAGGATCGAGAATCACAGATGGCAGATCTGATCATGCAGAACGACGTGTTGGTAGAGGAACTCTATCACCTCAAGGAGTTCACATCGCTTGTCTATTTCAAGCCTGGAGAGCCTGCACAGCCGTCACATTACGAGGAATTCCATCAAAACCACCAACTATGGCCAAAGATAGACGACACAAAACTGGGCAGAAGAAGCAGAAGAATCACCGAACACAGCGATCCATTGAAACAGAAAATCGACAAAATCATTGAAGCCAAGAAGCAGGAGCTGAGCAAAATGGCCAAAGACAAGGCTACAAATGGGACAACGACATTTGACATTGATACCGAGCAAGACAAGATGGGCATCAAGAGAACGGCATCTTCCAAGCGTTCTCACAACTCGTTGAAGGTGAAAACAACAGTTAAAAAGGAGGAGGAGGAGGACGCTGAATTGGCAGTTTCCCCAGAGGAGTCCGATCAGACTCCTGATCCCCAAACTTTTTCGGATGAAGGCGATTCAGAATCAGATATTTCTATAGCACCATTGTCTCCGTCCTCACATGTCCCCAAGATCCTGCGCTTAAAGTTTGACGTCAAACCCCAAATTGTTACCCATCCGTCCCATGTCACACAGCCTTTATATTCCAATCTTGGTGAGTTTTTCAATTCTTACAGAGGAACAATTGAGGAGCCTGGTAGGGACCTACCGATAAAAGAATACGAGGAATATTTGAGTTCTCAATCTGCTCTCATAAGCAGAGTCAGAGAAGGCCTTGACAGAAAGCTTCTCCGACTGGACACTGATGAAAACATTTTCAGAAATGTGCCCAGTGGATTCAAAGAACCGACGATGATCAAGAAGAACGCCCACTATCATCAAAGCCATTACAAACCTCCCCCAAATCCCTTTAGAGTGAGAAACGACTTGACGCATTACGACCATCTGCTAGCACAGGGAGTGAGATCCGCGAAGTTGATCCACGACTCCAGAAATGTGAAGGTGCAAAAATGCAGAAAAATCGCCGCTATGGTGGATGCTCACTTCAAGAAGCTTTCTCAAGAACAAGAGAGAAAACAGCGCGAATTTGAAAGAAGAATAATCAGATTGGCGAAAGACACAGCTAAAGAGGTGAAGAAAAAGTGGCTCGTTGCAGTTAAAGCTTACAAGATTCTTGAAGAACGAGAGAAGGAGAGAGAGAGAATGGAAAAGAGCAAAGAACAACTGTCAAAAATTCTTGACCACAGTACTAAAGTTTTGGGAGCCCAGATAAGCAGAAAGAGCGTGAGTCAAGAAAACATTGAACCTTTAAAACACCAATTCGACAGCGAAAACGAAGGGCCATCGGAACCAGAGAATGACGAAGACGATGAAAACATGTCTTCAAGCAGCAGTGAAGAAGAGGAGCCCGAAGGCGAGATCTCCAAAGATGAGATTAAGGATGACAGCAAACTTTCTCTGGAAGAACTGAAAGAAAAGTACAAGGATCTTGATAAAGTCTCTGTGGAACCTGACTCGGACGACGAGTCTGAGGACGATGAAGAGCCAGCAACGCTGGCAGGTCTCTATGGTGACAGCTCCAATGGAAACGGGAAGCCTCTCAGTGTGGTGGACCAGCTCACGGAAGAGGAAAGAAAAGCTTTGCTGGAAAGCGAGGCCGGTGATCCTTTACTTGGTGAAGATTCTGACGAAGCAGATAGTGATGACTCTCTTTCAGATTCCGGATCAGAGTCTGAATCGGACGAAGAAATGTCAGAGGACATAGAGGAAGAGTCGAAGCCCGGATTATCATCGCTCTTTGGTAAAACCGAAGACGACGAGTCAATCTATAGCGAGAAATCTGACGACGATGCCACACCGCCTTCTTCTGCGAAGGAGGAAGATGGAGAACAAAATGGCGACGAAGAGGAGTCTCACATAACCTCTATTCCCGACGTTCCAACTCCAATCCTGCTCCGTGGAACACTGAGAGAGTATCAAAAGCAAGGCCTCAACTGGCTGGCTTCTTTATACAACAATGGTACAAACGGAATCTTGGCTGACGAAATGGGTCTTGGAAAGACTATCCAGACAATCTCGCTTATTTCGTACCTTGCGTGTGAGAAGAACATTTGGGGTCCCCATTTGATTGTGGTTCCAACATCTGTGATGTTGAACTGGGAAATGGAATTCAAGAGATTTGCTCCTGGTTTCAAAGTACTTACCTACTATGGTTCTCCTCAACAACGTAAGGAAAAGAGAAGGGGCTGGAACACTCCTGATACTTTCCATGTTTGTATCACTTCCTACCAGCTCGTCGTGCAAGATCAGCAAGTGTTCAGACGAAAGAAGTGGAGGTACATGATTTTGGATGAAGCACACAATATCAAGAACTTTAGATCGCAGCGTTGGAGGTCTTTGTTGAATTTCAATACTGAGCATCGTCTTTTACTGACGGGAACACCATTACAAAACAATATTATGGAGCTCTGGTCTTTGTTGTACTTTTTGATGCCGTCAAGCAAGACGGACCAAATGATGCCCGATGGGTTTGCCAACTTGATGGACTTTCAGCAGTGGTTTGGTAGGCCCGTTGATAAGATTATCCAAGGAGGCGGATACTCAAAAGAGGATTCTGAGACCAAAGAAACAGTCAATAAGCTTCATCAGGTTCTGAGACCATACCTTTTGAGAAGACTCAAGCAAGACGTTGAAAAACAGATGCCCGCCAAACATGAGCACATCATTTACTGCAGACTGTCCAAAAGACAAAGACTGTTGTATGATGACTTTATGAGCCGGGCGCAGACCAAAGAAACCTTGGCTAGTGGAAACTTCCTGAGTATCATCAATTGTTTGATGCAGCTGAGAAAAGTTTGTAACCACCCCGACCTTTTCGAAGTGAGACCAATCTTGACCAGTTTCGCTATGAACAAGTCTGTGTCATCTGCATTCGCCATCAATGATATGATTGTTCGAAAGCTTTCTACGAAAATCATTGACGATTCGAAAGTGAACTTACAATTTTTGAACATGCTTCCTGTCAACAACACGGACTGGACTTCGTTCAATGTACAAACTATGCGCAAAATCTCAGCTTCTAAGTTGTTTGTGGACCAGTGTTCCAAGTTGCAAGATGGATTGAAGGAGGTGAAGCCCGATTTCAATAGTTTACCAAAGTATTATGAATACTTGAACTTTAAGGAAAGAGCAATTTCTCTAGAGTCTTTGAAACAGAGGCTGTACGTCAATGAATTCACGTGTGATAAGCCACAGGTTATCTCTTCCAATTTGATCAAGTTGTTATCTGTTGACAGATTCTCAAAGCAAAACATTGATCAATTGACAGAACTTGACTTGATAAAACCTGTCGAGACCAGAGCGCTTAAAATGTTTGATGCAGTTGAAAAATTTGCATTTGTCACTCCCAAAGTTGTTGCCGAGGATATGGTAGATTTAACTTTACCTTCTGAGGTCCAATATGGATTAAGAAGCTCCGAAAAGCTCACAAATCCATTCCACCATTCACAAGTGAAATTGTCGATCACTTTCCCGGATAAATCACTTTTGCAGTACGACTGTGGAAAACTACAAAAACTGTCAAGTTTATTGTTGGATTTGATTCCAAAAGGCCACAGAGTACTGATTTTCACTCAAATGACAAAAGTTTTGGATATACTTGAAAAATTCATGAACTACAATGGATACAAGTACATGAGACTGGATGGTGCCACCAAGATCGAAGACAGACAACTGTTGACAGAACGGTTTAATAAGGATAACAAGATCAAGTGTTTCATTTTAAGTACAAGATCTGGAGGTCTGGGTATCAATTTGACAGGTGCCGATACTGTGATTTTCTACGATTCTGACTGGAACCCTGCGATGGACAAACAATGTCAAGACAGATGCCATAGAATTGGTCAGACGAGAGATGTCCACATTTATAGATTTGTGTCTGAGTACACCATAGAGTCCAACATTTTGAAGAAAGCCAATCAGAAACGGCAGCTGGACAATGTCGTTATTCAAGACGGAGATTTCACTACTGATTATTTTAGCAAGATTACAGTGAAAGACATGCTTGGAGAAGACACTGAGGGTGATGGGCCTGGATCGGAGGATAGACTATTGATCGGCAGCAACGGTGGCACTGGCGGCAATCTAGCAAAAGTTTTGGAACAGGCAGAAGATGCGGAGGATGCAGTTGCTGCAGAGGTTGCTATGAAAGAGGCCAATCTGGACAACGATGACTTCATGGAAGACTCAAATGCTAAAAATAGAACCAAGAGTCCGAGCGGGGAGGGAGGCAGCAACGCTTCTATTGAGCCTGAGGATCTGGTCAAACGCATAGAGTCTAAAGAGAGCGCCGTGGCCAAGCCTAATAGGAACAACGCTAATGGACATGCCGCTGATGACATGCTTGTGGATCCAAAGGAGGAAGATTATGATGAGGAAGAGAACGAGGAAGAGGACGATATCGGCCACATTGACGAGTATATGATTAGGTTTATTGCCGGAGGTTTCTACTTCGATTAATCAGTGTATATTATGTAATTTTAGTGTCTATGCATCATCAAGAGCTTTCAGAAGCTTTTTCCGAGTAGGTGACGCTGTCGCGGTCTTGATGCTGTTATTGGCCTTTGAAAAATTGATGCTTTCTTTTTTATGCTTCTCCCCATTTTTCTTTTTGCTCCCGTGAGCATAGCAATCTTAGCAAGCAAGCGAGATTTTTCAGCCACTTTTGCTAGTATGCTAATGTAGATTGCGATGGTGTGACTTTTCAATGTTTCTCGAAGCATATATAGAGGGCCAATTCTTTGGAGATGCAACTTGAGACGTTTACATCATGTTTTGAATATTGTTTATACATCATGGCTGGACCTACAAAGCTGTTTTACAAAGGTGACAAAAAAGATTTTATTCTGTTCGTCGACGACGAAGACAGCTTTAACAAGTACACCAAAGACAAAGATACCTCCGTCCCACTGGCAGAGATTGTGTCTAACTTCAATGTGTACACGAATCAGACAGGAACAGGCTCTGAAGGTAAGTTGGAGGTGGCTTCCAACGCTGATTTGAGTTCAGAGTTTGGTGACATCAAAGATTCCGAGCAGGCAATTCGTTTGATCCTACCGAAGGGTTACCTACAGAGCTCTCCGGGAATAGACAAGAAGAAGCATTCTGCTACCAATGATTCCAAATACGCCCCGGTCTAAAATTGAGTGCGTTTTTCAACATTGAAAGTATCCATTACAACCATTATGTAGGAGATATGAAAAATATAGTTTGGAAAAAGTTCATCAACTATCTTGAATATAGTCTGATAAGTTAGAGTGGACACTGAAAGACTTTATTATCTTTTTGAAACTGAAAGATCTCTTGGTGGATAAAGATCTCAAGCTTGCGGTATCATCACTCTGATGTGACTTTGCCTCTGTTTCGGCGGTCCCCGTTGGCGATTTTAGAAAATCTGGTTGTCTCGGGAAGTTTCTCATGGATGGAGAGACAGACAGTTTACCGGATTTTGGGGGTCTGACTAAAGAAGGAGAACGCTGCGAGGTTGTTGACTGTTGTTGGTAGGTCAGGGAGGATAACGAGGATATCGAAAGCTTTTTTCTCAGGGAGAAATCTGATATGCTTCTTGTAAGCTCTCCAACGGATTTGGGTATCTCGTCCGTGGACCAGAAATGTGTTAGTATCTTTTCAAGACGAATCCTGTCTTCTCTTTTGACAACAACCACCGGGGCACTCAATTGAAGCATAGAAGAAGGGTTTGAGTTAGACTTCTCACGTCTTATTTCTCTCAAAGAATCGAAATCCGGGCTCGAGACAAAGTGATTAACAATGAACTTGATCAGATTGAACTCTGGCACAAAGAAGTTGTTGCGGCTTTTCTCCTTGTAAAAAGCCAGCTCTTTTGGAATCAGGATATTGAATCTGAAAACTTCAAACTCTCTTCTGCAATGAACAAAAGTCGATCTTTTCTTCCAATAAGAGTACGCATAGTCGTAGTCCTCGACTTCTTTTCTGCATTTAGCCAGACCCATGCTCAAATGATGAATCCAAACGTTCTTTTCGCTCAGGTTGGGAAAGATGGCAACAACTTCATAGAGCTTGAAATTATCCTCAAACTGAATTTTGAAACAGTATGGATAACTGGTGAAAAGCATCCCTTTTTCTCCCAAGTCCTCCTTTTGAATATTACAAATGGAGGTGAGTGGGATCATGAACTTCACCTCCAGATGGCGATGCTTGGATGCTCTAGTCATGATGAGATGAGAGTCAAACAACAGTGCACCAAAATACTCATAGCGAACGACCTCAGTTTGCACCCAAACGGCTGAAAACGCACCAACTAGCTTGAGATCTCCCAAGTTTTCAAAGAAATACACGTCTCTGAAGTGTCTCGTCAACGAATGAGTAAGGAGTTTCTTCAGGGCTTGGTTTTTCTCTTCAAATTTTTCACTCACACCCACATAATTGTTGATTTGACAGCATTTTTGGCTTATCACATCAACACACCTCTTCATCTCCTCCACCAGGGGTTGTTCAACGTCATCCTTAGACTTTTGGAGCAACGATTCGGCAATCATGCGGTAGCGTGAAATCCTATTTGTGGGCATCTGGATCAACGAAATGAACCGAATATCAAGCTCCTGTTGCAGAAAGTAATCGGAGGCCACGTCTTGGTGCTGGACCATGTAATCGTTGTAGATGACGATCGAGTTAGTGCGGTATTGCTCCACATCTTTGTCTGCAACAAAGTTTAACACTTTTGGGAGCAACTGACAGTACGAGCTGTACGTCTGAACGTTGATGGAGTGTTGCGAGATCCAGTCCACCACTCTCTGAAGATACTTGGAGTCGTCGCACTTGGGAACGTGAGTCTCAAACTCTGGAGACTGGATCGAAAACTTGCCACTCTCTGTCGAGTCTCCGCTCTTGACCCAGTCATGGTAGAGCGAAACAAGTCCAGCGTGGAAACTGTTGTGTTCTTCTAGCAACTTGTCCACCATGTTGGCGAAACTATCAAAAAAAAGCGGCGTGGTCTCGTTGGCAGTGAGATAGTGGATGTACACCTCCTTGAGCACTCTGAGGGCCTTGACGTACACTTCTTCGGTGTTCAAGAGTTCCTTGACCTGTTTTTGGCGGGTGAACGAACGCTTGATGGCAGAGGAGGCAGGCTCCGGGTCCTGTCCTGCAGGATGCACCGGAGATAAGACACTTGTTTCGGGACCAACAATGCTCTCTGGTTCAAGAGCACTACCGCTGCCGTGTGAACAATCCCTGTAATGGATTGTGATGGAGGAGGTGGAGTCCAGCATCAGATCGTGAGTGTGCGTGACGTCTGGGTCGGCATCGCTGCCCCCGGCGCTGATGCCGGGTGTGGCGGCAGAATCGATGATGGCAGTGACATAATTCTCAGTGCCATTTTTGGTCAGTTCCGTGTTTTCAAGCGAGATGAGCGTGCAAGAGTCGCTCACGCGCTTCTGCAATTTGTACTCTGAGTCTGTGTCGGAGTGGGAGGCGATGCTGTGTGTGGCTGGAAGAACTGGCATTGTTCTTAAAAAGAGTCTGTGTGTGTCATACAGCGCTAAATAGACGGAAAAGAAGGAGCAAAGCGAATGGTTTTAGGCACAGAGTTTTTATGAACACTTATGATCTTTTATAAGTGGCTCACACTCGAGATTTGGTCAGGAACTGTTGGATGTGGAAAGGCACAGCAGAATGTTATACGTCTTAAATTTGTGTGGTCCTTTTCAATTGTGGGGAGTCAGAAAAGGGGATGGAATCTTTCTTTTTTTTTTTTGGCAGCTACACATCATCAGCTACCGGTCTTAAAAATTATCCCCATAGCTCTAAATTGTTATTTATGCAGTAGCGGCTTTCAACACCGCACAACGGTTCTAACAGGCACTTAAGCGAGGTACGGGAACGACGATCTCGGCGATCGAATTTCAGGTTGAATTTGTGCGTACAGCGAGGGCGTACGCTAATCGCGCGGCATGCGTCGATCGACGCACCGGCGCGGATCGCTGAAGATTGCAAACCAGACGGAAAAAAAGTCAAAAAAAAAAAAAAAACCGCAGGCGTAGGAGGCGAGCCCCTGCTCTTTCTCATCCACCACCGCTACAATGCTCCTCCGAAGATCCCTGTTAGCTCTCCGAGCATCCAGGTGCTCTGGAGCCGGCTGCTACGCTGCCTCGGCGGCTGGGCCGGCCTCCACCATGTACGCAAGACCCATCTATGCTCGTCTCTCCCCCGCACGCTTCTTCTCTGCCTCGAGCACGCTTCTCGCCAAGGGCGGCAAGAACAAAGCGTCGAAGGGCAAGAAATCGGCCAAGAATGAAGTCCCCGAGGCAGAGGAAGAGGTGGAGGATATCGATCCTAAAACGATCCTCAAGACGCTCGAATCAGACTTCAAGGCCTCGGTCGCCCTGCTCACCAAGAGACTCACTGAGGTGAGAATGGGCAAGGCCAATCCCAACATCTTTGACAAGCTCAAGGTCAAGGTGGACAACTCATACACAGCAAGCTTCACCGAGCTTGCGCAGACCAATCTTAAGGGTAAGTTTCTCACTGTGACTGTGTTTGACCCCAGCAACACCAAGAAGATCATCAGTGCGATTCTCGCATCCAACATGAACCTCAATCCAGAAGAGGATCCTAAGAATCCGCAGCTGCTCAAAGTGGCTTTACCCAACTCGACACAGGACCTTAAGAACAAGCAGCTCAGGGAGCTCAAGGACGCGGCGGATCACTTCAAGACCGACAATTCCAACAAAGATTCGCTCACGTCGCTTCGGGGTGCCGTGATGAAGGACCTCAAGAAGGTGACCGGGTCGAAAGACGTGGTGAGAAAGCTCACCACAGATATCGACAAGCTGTACAAGACTTACAGCGACCAGATAGGTACGGCATACAAAAGTGCAGAAAAGGCGCTCAAATGAGAAGCGAAACACGAGCGGGGCGAGTGGCACGTTATAGTATTGTTCGTCACTTGCCCAGTGCAAATAACAAGGCCGTTAAAGTCATCCTATATTATATCTGTCTATATTAATGGTTTTTTTTTCCAGTTTTTTTTCCAGTTTTTTCGTGCTCACTCTCACGGCACAGTAGTTTTTGCGTGACTATTGAAAACTACCTGGCTTTGAAGCTCGCAACTTCAGCTCGCATTCGTAGCGAGCGTCCACACAGCCTTGCACTTCTGCCACAGACTGTAGTCGTAACCGCCTCTGTTGAGCGCAGAAACAAACTTCCATGCCTTCTTGCCGTTTCCAATTGGATAGTCAATCACTTTAGGAATCGACGTGGAAATAAGACTCGTTCTGTCAAAGCACATCGACTTTTCCACGCACAAACCACGGAGACCCTCCTCTCCACCAAACTTGCCATATCCAGAACCCTTCACGCCGCCAAACGGCAGCTGGCACACGTAGAATGTGGCAAAGTCGTTGATGGCAATGTTGCCAACCTTGAGCTGTCGGCTCAATTCCTGCGCCTTGCGGCTGTCGGTAGTGAAAATCGACGCGCCGAGCCCGTACTCGGTGGAATTAGCGATCTCAACAGCGTCTGCGTCGCTTTCAGCAAAAATCACACACAAAACAGGCCCAAACACCTCATTAGTCGCCAGCGTCGAGTCCGGCGCCACGTCTGCAATCAGCGTCGGCTGGAAGTAGTGGCCCTGCGGGTAATTTGGATGGACATAACGCTTCCCACCATGGAGCAGACGCGCTCCAGACTCGACTGCGTCCGCTAGCCATTGCTCCAGCTCGTCAAACTTGTCGCCGCCCATGATCATAGCTCCCATATCGATCTCCTCGCTCTGGTCCACGTCCGAGCCGACACGCAGAGACGCCACACGCTCCGCCAGTGTCGCAAGGAGCTTCTCGTAATTAGCGCGGTCACCAGACACAATGACACGCTCAATGCCAATGCAGTTCTGGCCCGCACTCTGGAACGTTCCCCGCATCAGAACCGACGCAATCGACTCAACACCCTTTTTCTTGAGGTAATCGTCGCAGATCACCACAGCATCCTTTCCACCGAGCTCCACAACGACCGGGGTGAGAGCATTGCTCGCAGTGGCCACCACGCTCTTGGCCACAGGCCGAGATCCAATGAAGGTCAGGTGACTGAAGCCAGGATTCCCTGAGACATTGTCGGCGTCTTTACCCCAGCAGCAAACGAGCTGCACCAGGTTCTCGTCAACTCCACACAGCTTCAGTGCCGTCCTCACAACATTCACGTAGTATTCTGAGGACCAGCGCACCCGTTCGCTGCACTTGACAACGATTCCGTTACCGGTAAAAATCGACGCGACGATCGGCCCCATAAAATTATGGAACGGATAGTTCCACGACACAAGGGCACCCACAACACCGAGCGGCTCGTACCGCACCTCGGCCTTCTTGTACTTCATAAACAGGTTCGAAGAGCCCGGTCTCGCCGAGTTCGCTAGCGCCTTCTCTCCGTTAGCCAAAATCCAGTTGATCTTCTCCAATGTCACCATGATTTCGCCCATCGACGCGTCCACCATCGTCTTGCCTGAGTCGCGGCACGCCACGCGCGCAATGGCTTCCTGGTTGCGCAGAATGAACTCGCCCAGCGTGCGCAAAACCTTGCGTCTCTTGAGCCTGAAGTTGGCATCCGCATAGAACGACGCCTGCGCTTTGGCAGCGGCCGAAATCGACGCGTCGATTTCCTCGCGCGTGTTGGCCTTAAACTTGCCCAAGTACTGCGCCGTCGCGGGACAGTAGCAATAGATGTGCTCTGGATCGTCTTCTTGGAAGATGGTGGCCGGGTTCAGCCGTCTGCCCTTCCAGTTCGGCGTCGCCTCATCTGGAATGGGAGCCTCGAAAACCGCCGGCTTCTCCACGCGCCTTTTCGTCCTGCGGAGCACATATAGCGCGATCGGTATCAGACCCAGCAGAACAGACAGCGATATCTGGATCGGAAATATCGAATTGGTCGGATAGCTGAGTGATTCCAGATTGTAGTAGTAGCTCGAGGAGTTTGACAGATAAATCTTGAGATCTGTCAAGTTGAGCGAGTACAGCGTCTCATTGAGCTGCGACAGCAACACAGTTAAGTTTGCTGTCTTCATTGCTTAACAGGACTGAGAATAAAAGTTCAACAAACGAAAGCACACTCACAAGTAATCAGAGTATGTTCTTTGTTGCTTATTGTCTTTGTCCCCTTACAGCCAGTTTGCCAATTAATGTCTCAGTATGCCGCTTGCTCTGTTTACGTTGACGATTTCATTCTTTCAACTGCTGAAAAATATCTGAAAAATTACGAGACTCGCACTGCCCGAGAAATTCACAAAAACAAAAAAAAAAGAATAACGTAAAACCAGGATTTTTTTTAACAAATTAATGGTACGTATATGCATCTACTCTTCCTCGCTCATCTCTTCCTCGACATCCAAATCCTCCAGTGCACGGTCAAACTCCTGATCAAACTCCTCCTCTACCTCTATATCCTCAGATCCGCTCACTATGTCCTTCTCATTACCTGTTGGTGAGTTATTTGTAGAAGACATGTAATCCAGCCGTGGTGTAGAGATGTTGATCGCGCCTGCACTTGGCGACACAACCGTCACTGGCGCACTTATTTCCGGCTCCTTGGACGCTCCGCGACTCATCAGACTACCGGCAGCTGCAAGCGCTCTCATGCTGATCGGTTTCTTTACATTTGCAGCCGCTGCGGACGGCGACACAGCAGTGGCAGGAGAAACCGACGTGCTGTGACGCAACACGGGTTCCTCAATCACCACCTGAAATTCACCTGTTTCCGGTCCATCGTTTAGATCCCCAGCAAGTTCGTCTTCATAAGCCGAAATGTCCACGTCCCAATCCTCCATATCGTCGTCGTTTTCGCTCGCATCCTGCATGACTTTGGTGATGCTAGGTGGCTGTGCAGGTGGCTGATAGCTTAACTTCTGTGGCTGTGCCACATTCGAAGCTTTCTTAGATTCTGCTTCAAGCTCCTCTTCAAGCTCATCTGCGAGGTTGTCAAGCTCTTCATCACTGAGAACTGGATGCGCGAGCTTGATTTCTTCCACATCCGAATCGACCGTGGCAACAGACTTCTTGATGGTTGCCGGTGGGGTTCTTTTTGTAGATGAGGATGCTCGCACCGCACGTTCAGCAGCCCGTAAAAGCTTTGACTTTTTCACCTTGACAGGTTTTATCGTCTTTGCAACACTTGCCCCGCGCGAAATAGGTGCGGGAGATGGTGCGAGTGTTGGTGTCAAGTTCGGAGTCGTCAACGGCGTTGGTTTTCTCCTTGTATCGGTGGCTGGCGAGGCAGCAAGTATGGCCTCTACAAGACTCCCAGAGCCCGCAACTGGACCAATCGTGGCCGATGTGTCAGGACCAAGCGCCGCGTAGCTGCGTTTCAGCTCGAGCAGTCGTGAGTTGAGTTTTTCGGGCTCTCTAGACTTGTTCATTTTGATCACGCCACCGAACCGTTCCATTCGGAACGATTTAGTCACGTCGTCCCACATAAGAATGAACTCGGTGGAGTTGTTGGTGCCGTTGGTACTGGCGCTGGTGCTGCCACTACCTGCGGATGATGCTGGTGTCGTAACAGCGGGCGGAAGTCGTCCTTCAAAGAGGATCTGGTTGAGCCCCGATTCCTGCGTAGACCCCGATAACGCTCGGGGATTCTCCTTGGACTCTGTCCGGAGTATGTAGCTATCCTGGGCTGCCTTAACCATAAGGCAGCCGTAATCCTGGTCGACCGTGTCGGGTCTGAAGCCGTCTAACGGAGAAGAGTTAGTAGAAGAAGCCAACAAAACGAGCCAACTCAATTGGACGAAAACACTCACATCGTATGCCGAAAACGTCCGACGAGGACGACTGGCAGAACAGACTCGACATGTCAAGCTCATATTCGCCATCTGGGATCATCTCTGCGACCGAAGACATGATAGATATGCTGTTCACTTTGCCTTTTTGCCTTCACAAGCAACTCCGGAGAACAAGGGCCGTTATTGTGGGAAAAATGGGCGACTCCAGATCAGACAGAGAGAAATTCTGTGAATTGACGAAGCAGACGGGAGAAAATCAAGTTTTCAACAGCAGGATCTGCTCCTCACCTTAACAAACTGCTCCAATAAGCATACGCTTTCTCGTTGTAGCCTCCTGTTTTTCCCCATTTTTTTTTTGGCCTGATCTACAGAATTTTTATTATTATTTATCCCTAAAGAAATTTGCGCGAACAGCGAGTAACTTTGACTTGGTATTGCAGACGGTAATCTATTTTCGGCAACGAGACCCGCCCGGGTCGACACGTGAAAACTTCAGCAAACGGGACGAACCAGTTGACGTGTAATTGTCGTTGACTTGCTTATCGAATTGTGCTCTCGCTCAGCATCCTGACGCTTGTAAACCCCACCCCCAGACTGCTGTCAATGTCCAGCCTCATTGAGCTCTGCGTCAGCGGACTCAGAACCTTAATCGACCGAACATGCGAGTCCTTTCCGTTCTGGTGGTTCGATAGAAAGCAAATCTTGATCAGATAACATTTGAGCAGGTCGTCTGACCTGACACCTTTGAAAAAAATATGCTGCCATCCAGACGGCTCAAAAAATTCTTTTGAGGAAACCTCCATCAGGTCGTGCTCTCCGGTTCCAGCGAGCACAAGAATCCGCGAAGGTGTGTATGACTCGTCCGACTGGTAGTTGAAGTAAAAAGAGATCCGGTCCACCGCCACCTTCTTGGTGAAATGAATCGTGATAAAATGTGGCTGTTGTCCGTCAGACTGCCAGTAGCTGAATGGAGAGTCTTCACGCAGTTGCTTGATTCCGTATCCTTGCTTGAATGTCGAAACTGACCACGCTGCAAGGTTCCCAATATCCACCAATCCCAAATGCTCCAGTTTACGGATTCCTGAGGTGAAAATCTCTTCTTCATCGGGTTTGGAGGCATTGTTGTTGCCATTGCTGTCGGGCTCGTCCACAGCGTCGTGGATCGACTCGTCTGCATCTTCCTCGTCGTCGTCATCCTCTTCCATGTGCTGTCCCTCACCATCGTCATCGTCGTCGTATTCCTCTTCATCGTCGTCATCATCGTCGTTGTCGCTGTCGTCAGCGGCCACTGTTCGACGCACACGGTTCGCTGGATCGTTTACAAACTCGCTGTTGAGCGTGCCCTGCGCGTGCCGCGAGCTCGTGGAGTACCGAGGACTGCTACCGATCCCGTATCCGGCCCGACCCGCGCCAGTATAAACTGGTAAGGAGCTCTCTGAGGTTCGGTTGCCCGACATGTCAATTTCCGCTGTCCCCACAGTGCAATTGTGCTCCCTTTGTCTTGATCAAACTAAGGTATTTACTATCTAGAATTTTTTTTTCTGATTTGTGTACATGATTTTTTGATTATTTTATTTTATTATTTTTTTATCTAACCCCACGCCGCACCAAACACCTCTGCACCAGGAATTAACAGCACCTCGTCAGCCAGCCATGTCGCTCTCCCTTCCTATCAGACAAATCAACAGTTGAATCGAAATTCAGTCCAATTAGCTCGTGATCGCTGGCCTTGGCGCGCCCCAGCTCCGCACACCGCAGAAAAACCTTCTCTACGTCTAGATACCGCTTCGCAGAGGTCTCCAAAACGTCCTTTGTCACATCCTCAATCAAACCCTCGCTTAATCGGGACCCAAACTCGACGGCTTGTCGGTAGCTGATCTGCCTCAACGACGAGCTGTCCGCCTTGTTACCCACAACCAGTATCGACGGCCGAGGATTGTTGCAGTATTTCAGAAAATTTGTCAGCCATTTCTGCTCCAGATTGTGAAAACTTTCTGCGTTTGTAAGATCGTACACCAAAATCGCTATATCGGAGCCCCGATAGAATGCTCGCGAAACAGCATTGAATCTTTCTTGGCCGGCAGTGTCCCATATTTGCAAGTTCACCGGCTCATTTGACGCCGTCTTAACCGTGTACGAAAGGAAGTCCGCGCCAATTGTGGCTCTGTAGTTGTTGTTAAAATAGTGGTGAAGAAATTGCGATCTTAGCGACGTTTTCCCCACAGCTTGGTCTCCGAGCAAAATCACCTTGATCGCTCTCGTCGTACCAGGAGCGGCAGAGTCTGCTGATGTCAGCTTTCGAAGCTCACCTGAATGAGCCTGTGACGTAGCCATCTATCTCGCGTTGGTTCCCTTGACAAACGAGCTAAAGCCAGCAAGTAGCTTTGATAATTACAAAAAAAAACAACGCGAATATTTAGTGCAAAAGTGTTGAAAAAATAGTGAGATCTGAGATATTGTAAATCTTCACCAAGTTCACTGGGAGGTCTACGCTGGTTCTGGGTAGATTGTTGATTGCGTTGCAACCGGTGACTACGCAATTGACTTCCCAGCTACTCTGGCTAAGACTGCCATTGATTTTTTTTTCGCTTCTCGTTTAACTCTAAATATCAGTCTAAAAACCGTCTCTGCCTTTACTCCTGGGAAGAGAGGAAGTGCTCAGCCTCAAGAGCAGCCATACAACCAGTACCAGCAGAAGTGATGGCCTGTCTGTAAACCTTGTCCTGAACATCACCAGCAGCAAAGACACCCTCGATAGAAGTCTTGGCAGTACCTGGAGTGGTCTTGATGTAGCCAGCCTCGTCGGTCTCGAGCTGGCCAGTAAACACTTGAGTAGCTGGCGTGTGTCCAATAGCGTAGAACAAACCGTTGACGTCGAGCTTCTTCACCTCCTCGGTCTTAACGTTCTTGATGGACAAAGCGTTCAGCAGCTTGCCGTCACCAAGAGTCTCGAGAGTAACAGTGTCGTAGAGAATCTCCAGCTTTGGGTTGGACTGCACTCTCTTCTGCATGATCGTGGAGGCTCTGAGGTAGTCCTTTCTGACGATGAGATACACCTTGGAACCATATTTGGTGAGGAAAAGAGCCTCCTCACAAGCAGAGTCACCTCCACCCACAACGGCGAGAGGCTTGTTTCTGAAAATAGGAACAGCACCGTCACAAACGGCACAGGCAGAGATACCTTGTTGCCAGTAGGTCTCCTCGCCTGGCAGATGGAGTCTCTTGGCACTGGCACCAGTGGCAATGATCACGGCGTCGGTCGTGATTGGCTCGCTGTCTTCGTTGAACTCAGTCCACAGCTTGAAAGGTCTGGAAGACAGGTCAACCTTAGAAATGGTCTCGGTGATCACCTCAGTTCCAAACTTGACAGACTGCTCTCTCATTTGCTCCATGAGCGTGGAACCGTTGATACCGCTTGGGAAACCTGGGAAGTTCTCAATGTCTGTGGTGGTGGTCAATTGTCCACCAGCAGCAATACCGTTGGCGAGCATACCTTCGTACAAAACCGGGTTCATTTCGGCTCTGGCCAAGTAGATGGCGGCCGTGTGAGCTGCTGGACCAGATCCAATGATACTGACTTTGTTGTGCACCATTCTGTTTATAGTTGTTGATAGTGTTTTTCTAAAATCTAAAAACCTTGTTTTATTCAAACTTAAAAGCATTCACAACAGGGAAGTTTGAATTTCTTTTATAGTTTCTCAACTGGCTCGAGTCTTTTCCAACAGTGTCGCTTTTTTCTTCACCAGAATTTGTAAGCTCTGTTGAGAATTCTAGATTTCGTTTCTGGATTTGATAATTTTTCTGGCCAGAGTTCAAATTAGTAATTTGTGGCGCGGGAGTGGACCATGGCGCAGTAATGTGGCTAGTGCTGGGGAGAATCAGAGAAAAATCTCGTCAAGAACCCTCGTGTTGTTCGAATGGGGTTTGACCAGCCAGGACACTCTAGACACTTGAGGCTATCAATAAGGCTCAGATTGACCCATATTTCATCCCCAGAAATCCGAACCTCAACGGGGATACTCTTTTAGAGTTGGGCGGTGTCCCCAACCCCCTAATCGCGTTCTGTGCGTGCGATCGGTCTCGTTGATTAAAAACTAGTAATACATAAATGCCTGGAATCAGCGTGAATGTTGCAAAACGAAACTCTTCACTTCTGGTTTCGACGAGAGAGCGGGGTTCAAAACCACGCTGCTCAGCCAGTACTCAAGAGCCTTCCGCCGTTTCTCAAGAAATGCCGGACTAAATCGGTTTTGAAAAAGTGTAGTTTTGGGGGGAAGCTGCGGAATAACAGTGTCAGTCTTGTATCGGTCCAGGCTCTTCTTGAGCGCAGAAAAGTCGTTGTACCGCTTGCGCACCTGGAACTTTGAGCCCCTGGCAGTCTCAAACTCTATCGCCCACAGCGAGTACTTTCCTCCATTGACTCCCTCAATGATCGTGGGTTCTCCAATCGTGCAATTGGTGCACCACAGGCCGTTTTCCGTGTACCCAGTTGCAGCCTCGCTGTCTGGACCTGAGTAGTTGTCGTTCAGTGTGATTGGAACCGGCGTGAGCTTGGTCAAATGATCCAGGCTCTGGTCTAGATGCGTATGGTTCGCATCTCCTGCCGCCATTTGCGTAGCCACACAAGCACTTCCTCTTGTGCTGTAGTGGTGAGATGATTCTTTGATAGATTATCTAATTAAAATAAAAAAATTACTCCTCTGTTTTTTTTAGTGGAGAAAAATATCCAACTTTTTGTACTGCCCACCTCTCCAAAGCAACACACGTAATTGCCTCCCTTTCCCCGCAAAATCCCGACATGGAACATCTCAGGGGAATTGTCCCGGTGTGGAAACAGATCTACTACAAGTGGAGATCATTCAAAAACGTTCCCTTCCGAAAGAGGTTTTTCATCGGTAAGTTGTCTATTTCTTTATCTAAGAGATTGCCACCTCCTAACACAATCAGGCTATGACCTCATCGGGAACACTTACTGGGAATTTTACATTGAAAAGAACCTCAAAGTGAGACCCCGCAGGATTTACCAGCCACACAAGCGCCAGCCGTTTATCCACGATTACTTCCAAAACGTCCCCGTTCAATGGCTTCAATGGCTCAGATACACCAGACTCAACCCGCCTTCTTTGGTGGAACTAATCCAAGACCAAAAACGAATTGAGCGCTTGCGCCAATTGGCACAATTGAAAGAAAAAGAACTCGACTATCAAAAACTCACAGCAGAACACCAAATCAACAAGAATATGGTGCAAGAGCTCAATAAACTTCACGTTAAACAGAAATGATCTGAGCCACTTCAAAAGTCATTATTTATACACTATTTATATATTTATCTATCCTGTGCATATTTATTTGCCAACGACCTGACATCTCACTGGTTCACCAGGTTCTCCTTATTCTTCTCCCGCTCTAAAACATCCGTCAACTTAGACATCAAAGAGCTCGAGTATCGTTCCAATAACCTCTCGTCGTAACCGGGAAGCATTCTCAATGTCTTGGTCATTTCCTTGCTTAAGAGCTCGAGCTCTTCACAGTGATCGTCGCAGTTTCCATCGCCAACTAACGTTTCTTGCAGCCGTTTCAGCGACCCCGTCAACGACTGCACAAGCTCGCCCACTCCGTCCTGTTGTTTACCCAGCTTTAAACTGGACATTCGCGACACAAGATTGTTTGAAGGCGAGACAGCAGATCGCAACGAGTGTGAACGTGTCGTCGACGGCGACGCATTCGTATTCTCGGGCGACCCAGCGGGCGTACGGCCGTATCGCGGACTCGTCCGAACAGACGAAGATCTCGTGAGAGATGGACTCGCAGTGCGCGACAGCTTCAAGGCAGACAGATTTGTAGAGGGCGTCTTGGATAGCAGACGGGTCTGCGGACTTGATTTTTTGGGCGTAAGGTCGGGTCCTTGCAGCACTTTTCTCACCACTTTTTGAGGCAAGTTCACAGAATCAATTTCGCTGTTCGAGGAGGATGGAGAGGAAAACTGGGATTCGCAGGCTCCAGACGTCAAGGGACCGAGTTTCCAGCTGAATAAACATCCGTCGTGACTGGCCGTGACCAAACGTTTCAATTCTTGGTCAACTATGACAATCAAACCAATGATGGTTTCAGAATGTCCCCAGTACGATCCAATGGACTTGCCATCCTTGTATTGGAAAAGTCGAATGCACTTGTCGGATGAAGAAGCATAAATAAGCCCGTCGTGAACCTCGAAGTTGTCTAGCTGGATGGCATCCATGTTTTTGTTGAGCAGTTTGAGCGTGCGAACCAATTCGTAGCTCTCGAGACTGTAGACCAATAGGGTTTTGTCATTGGTCGACACCACCAGCTCGTTCCCAGCTGCTATGCTGAACGCCAACGCCGTGCTCTTTATTGAGATAATCTTTTCCTGGTAAATGAGCGTCGTTTGTTTCTCTTGATCTTGATCCTGGTTCTGCTCAAACCTATGGATAGAAAGAGACCGATCAGACGACGAGGCTATGAGTTTGTTTTCCAAATACGCTAGTTTCAAAACGTTTCCTTTGTGGGTCGTAAGAGTCTGTAGAAGATTCCACTCCTCGAATCCCTGTTTCTTCACAAAGATCTGAATTGTTCTGTCGCGGGAACACGAGGCAACATAATGATCACCGGCAAACGTGAACAGAACCACGTCGTTGATACTCGATTCGTGAGCCCGAACACGCTTTAACTCCTTGAAACCCTTTATGAAATCTTTGCGCTCTTCCAGGAAGTAAAGATAGCCATACTTGTCTCCAATGATGAGGTGAGTAGTGTCGAAATCCAGCGACATCAGCGCATTGTCAATCAGTTCGTTGCTCGGCAGATCGATCAAGAAAAAAAAGTCAGCATTTTCATCGCTGAGCTTTTTGATGACGCCGCTTTTCGACCAGCACAGAATCTCGCCACTGCAACTCCTCTTGAGACCATTAAGCCCTTGCAACAACGAGCTGATCAGCACACTGGCAGACTCCGACTCCAACAGCGTGTCCGTGTACAAGATTTCCTCGTCACGCAGGTAAACCAGATTTCTATAGTCTAATACACCCTGCATAGCGAGTATGCCTGATCTGCGGACAATCTTCGTTGGTGAGCTTGGCGTAGGCTTTATACGTTCATTCGTGGCGATGTTAGAGAAAATGTCATCGAGAGAAATGATGCTGAGCTCTTTCCCTCCAATAATCAGATTCTCGTGAATATGGTCCACCAGAAACTGGTTTGTGTTGGCTGGAAGTTGATATAATTTGTGTAGCGTGACAGACTCTTCGTTCAGATTCATCAGTCCCAAATCTCCTTGGTCAGTCATTACCAGCAGCTCTGAGAAATTGAGGCAATCGATATCGATGAAGCTCGAATTCAGAAACCCTTTGAGCAACACATTTCTTCCCTTGAGTATCATGCTATGCGACCTCATTGAATCCTCTTTCCAGATCTTGATGTGTCGAAGACCGACCGTGATGATGTGGTCATCGTGCCAAAACAGCTTGTTTATGATTGATGAGCACTTGTTGCTCCCTGCAAAGCCAAATTTTTTGTTCTGCAGCTTCCATATGATGAGAAACCCGTCGTTCACTAGTCCCAGAGAACAGAGCTTCTTTGAGTCGGACGAAAAACAGAGCGAGTTAATGCCGAATTGGTGTTCCTGAATAATATAGATTGGCCTGCACGAACTTGTTGGGGCAAGCGAATAGACAAGAATCCGTGGCTGGTAGCCAACTTCTCCCACAGCGAGCAATTTTTTGTCTGGAGAAATAGCTATGCAATTAATAGATCTGACTCTGTTGGCGAGACCGGTGGACCCCAGCTCGTCGATTTTCTTGAACTTAAGATTTCTGGACCCTGAATTGTCGTGTGACGCGTCTCTGTTTTCTTCGAGCCTAACATTTGTCCCCTCTCGCGTCACAACCTCAGGCTCTCCGTGCAAGGGGAAACCGTACTCGTCTAGTTTTCCATTGCTGGTGTAGCCGTGGCGAAAGTCCAAAACCATATTGTTGGCACAGAAGAACTTCTGCCATTGAACATTCATCTGTGGTGTCAGCTTGCAAACCACAACACCACCGCTCGCGGTGTAAGCAATGAGACTGTCCTGGGCCACGAACTGGGAGGACGATTCTGACGAAGTGCCGTAAATTTTTTCGATTGCCAGCTGCAATTCACTCATTGTCGACTTGTTTTGGCTCCTGATGTGTATATGCGTGTGTTATCTGGTAGCGTTTGCGGTCGTAATCGATGTGACAGGTCGTCAGATCAGGCAACCGACAAGCGTAGTTGTGTGTTTACCTTTTTGCAGAAAAAAACAAAAAGGTTTAAAAACAAAGGCTAGGTGATTTAGATGGTGCAAGGGTGCAAAATCGATATGTGCATGCGAACTGTTCAAATGGGAGAAGCCCTGCCCAACATGAAAGTAGCCTAAATGGAAGAGTAGAAACTGTATTCTCTTACAACCATACCAGCTGGAATAACCAGAAGGAGTCAGGTCCCACTGCTGTACATGTTGCACATCCGTACACGGCCATCATGCACAGCCATTCTTACGCGTCCTCACACGAAAAAAAACACACAAAATGGGGCTCTTGTCTGATGATGGAGGGTTCTTTTCTTAATATTACCAGATTATACAGAGGATTAAACCATCAGATACAGCGGCACCTCAATGGACCTCCCATCGGACATCAAACATCTCTTCTTGGGATGGATGGAGGAGGAGTTTCGCAAGCAACAGAACACTGGATCAAAGCTAGCCCTCACTTACTCCCGTGCGATCCAGAGCATCAGACGGTGTCCAATCATGATCAAACACCCGGACCAGTTGAAAGACCTGCGGTTCATTGGAGACAAGATGGTGGGAACAATGAGCAAGCGGTTGCGTGATTATTGCGAGGAAAACGGGTACACTTATCCGACAGAGGTGCTTCTTCCGGAGTCTGATGATAACGGAACCACCAAGAAGAGACGAAAGAATGTCAGCGGCGAGGGAGACGGTGAAGATAAAAGTGCTCCAAAAACAAAAAGAGCAAAAAGTTCAAGAAAATACATCCCACAGCGTCAGACAGGAGCGTATGCGATCATGCTGGCTCTGCACTTGAACGATCCAGAGGGCGACGGAATGACCAAAGACGACATCATTAGACACGCAGCACAGTATTGTTCGACGAGTTTTGTCTCGAATCCCACAACCAGCCAGTTTTATTCCGCGTGGGGCGGGATCAAGACCTTGGAGAAGAACGAGTATGTTCAATCAAAAGGGCGACCAATATATTACCATCTCACGGAATCTGGCACGGAAGTGGCTGAGATCTTGCAAAAGGTGGATGAGGAGGAGCGGAAAAGACAGCGAGAGGGATTGGGCAGCTCGCCGCTGATTGAGCGATCGGTGAACATGACCCCAGTGGCGACCGCAAAACCTACAAACCTGACGCGCACACTTTCCGGGATCACCGACAGCTCGGGCTCGGAGCAGGTTCCGTACACATCTTGGGGTCCAGGGAGTTACGAGGTGATTCTGGTGCTCGATAATCGGGAGGTGCGGTCACGAGACCAGCGTGACTTTTTCACCGAACAACTGACCGCGTTAAACGTTCGGAACTTTGTCAAATCATTGACTGTTGGAGACGGGCTGTGGATTGCACGGCACAAGGAGACCGGGCAGGAGGCTGCCCTGGACTTTATATTTGAGCGGAAGAGGCTGGACGATTTTGCGTCGTCAATCAAAGACGGGCGGTTCATGGAGCAGCGGTCGCGGCTCAAACGGACCGGGATTAAGACAGTTTTCTATGTCGTTGAGGAGCAAATGTCCAGTGATGTTTCGCGGTTTTCGGATGCAATACAAACGTGTATTTCTATGGCGATCACAAATTCTCGATTTCATGTGAAGCGGACGAAAGACAGCGATGCCACTGTTCAACTGATTGCAACGCTGACCCACAAGATTCAAAAGTTTTACCGGAATCGGACGTTAATTGTGATTGAGCCGCGGAACATTCGCTCGCAGCAAGAGTACGGAACCGTTCTTTCAAGGTTCCGGGACGAGTTTCCAACTGAAGAACCAGTGTACTGTTTGGCAACGTTTCAAACCCTTCTCTCGAAATCCGACATGGTAACCGTGCGCGAAATGTTCATCCGAATGCTGATGACGATCCGGGGTGTTTCTCTGGACAAGGCGATTGCGATTCAGCGACATTACAAGACTCCGAAGGGTCTACTTGAAAGTTTTCGTCGATACTCTGGCGAAGATAAAAGTCGAATGGTGCATGATGCACTAAAAGACTACGTTGGGAACCGCAAGATTGGTCCCTCAGTGAGCGCCAAGATTTATGAGGTTTGGGGCCGCCACGAAAGCGGCGTTCAATGACGCAGGGAGAGAATTCCGTCCTTTTTGTTTCTCGAGGAAACAATAAGAGAGTTTTTTTTGGTGAAAGCCAAAAAATTATTAACGCGAAACAATTTAGGTGTTAAAAAAAAAAAGACATCAACTTTCGACCAGCTCAAGTTCTTGACAGAAGTTTTTGTTTGAGCAAGCCGGCAACGAAGGAAGACAGAAAGGCAGAACATTTTGGTCTGTTAGTAGCAAAACGGCACACAGAAGGTGCGCGTGCAAGAATTGAACAGTATTTTTTGGAATTGCCGGAGTTCACTTGTGGATAGGTGGCCTGAAGCCAAATTAGTTGACACCCACACCCATACACAATAATTGGCGGGTGTGTGATTCAGGACATAAACACACAAAAAAAGCCGACCACGGCAACAAACTAACTTTGTCATGTTGATCTTCAAGTACAGAACTAAACAGAAGCTCAGGAATGTGATCATTTTGTCTGTCTTCTGTGCACTCATACTGGTGTACCTGGTGCGGCTCCAAGGCTCGTCAAGCACCGCACTGGAAAACGGCTCACAGACCATAGTTTTGAACGATGATGTGCCCAGGCGTGAGCAATCACGGAAAACAGCCAAGGATCTGCTTCACAACAAGAGAAAGACACCAGAAAGACATCAATACAAGGATCTCAACGATGAGGATAAGCAGAAAATGAAACTCATTAATCAGCCATCTAAAGACGACCCAATGGGCCTGAAACTGGAACTCGGTATCAATTTCTATAAGTCACTGTTTGAAGTGTTATCGAAGGGAAAACCAAAAGTGCTACCCCTCAACAAGTACAAGTCCAAAGAAAGAATTTATCACGCCGGTTACGACGTAATCGGCGAAACTCCGTCCCTGTCCAAGAAGTATCTTTCAAGCTTTTTGCAACTCTCGAAGCCAGAGGTGGATTCGATGAAAAAGTCCCACGGATACGTTGTGCGAAACTTGCCCGACTCGTACCCGGCCGGACTGTACAAAGGAGACGGTGTTGTTTATGTTGGTGGAGGCAAATTCAACTGGCTTGCTCTCTTGTCCATCAAGACACTGAGATCTGTGGGTTCCAAGCTCCCTGTCGAGGTGTTGATTCCGACGTTTGACGAGTACGAGGTTGATCTATGTTCGCGCGTGTTTCCCGCCCTAGATGCCAAATGCATTTACATGCCCAAACTTCTTGGAAATGAGATTGCCACGAAATACTCCTTCCACGGCTACCAATACAAGGCTCTCGCTTTGATTTTGTCGAGCTTCCAAAACGTTTTGCTTCTGGACGCCGATAACACGCCTCTCATGGCGCCAGACGCACTGTTCCGCAGCGAACCATTCACCAACACAGGTCTTATCATCTGGCCAGATTTCTGGAAAAGATCCACGTCGCCATCTTTCTACGACATTGTCAACATTCAGATCGACGAAAGTCAGCGCACCAGCCGCGGTTTCAAGCAGTACGGGACGCACGTGACTCCAAACTCTCCTCCACACGAAGATCCTCCTCTACATCAACTCAAAGGCGCTATTCCAGACCCCAGCAGCGAGTCTGGTCAGCTCATGATTTCCAAGAAAACGCACTCAAAAGCCATACTGCTGTGTCTGTATTATAACATGTACGGACCTGACTACTTTTACCCTCTTCTTTCGCAAGGTTCGGACGGTGAAGGAGACAAGGAGACTTTTATCGCTGCCTCTCACGTCCTCAAAAAACCATTTTACCAAGTGAAGAAGTTTGTCAAGAGTCTGGGAAGGTGGAAAGATTTTGAATATCAGGGCAGCGCAATGGGCCAATTCAATCCAGCAGAAGACTATCAAATTTTCAAGAAATTTGAACAATCAAGTGAACGGGTTCATGAGATTCCGAAACTGCTGTTTTTGCATTCCAATTTCCCAAAACTGGACCCATGGGGTTTGAGGGTGGACGAAGTGATTTACAAAGAGGCCACCAATGAGCGCTGGAGACTGTATGGTGCAGGGTATTCTGAGGCTCTTGGGTTTGATTTCGAGCTGATCCAATGGCAAAATATGAAGTTTTTCATCTGCGAGCTCAACTTGCAGCTCCAGTTTTTCGACGAAAGAAACGTCAGCAACGAAGAACTCTGCAAAGAAGTGACAGATCATTTGGAATTTCTTGTCAAGACAACCAACAAGTAACGAAACTTTGAGGCGCAGACGAATAGCCATTCCAATTTGTATAATTTTGACTGCCTCTATTTTTTTTGATTCTTTTTCACTTCTTACTCATAGAATTTTTAAGACGAGGGAGACAAGGGAAACCCACGCAGACTTCTTTTAATACTTACACAAAACTCTCAATTAGCTTCAGTGTAGTCTCATCGTCCTCTATACAGTGCCAATGGCCGACTCCCTGGAGTTTTTTTGAACATGAGTTCTCAATGTTGTTCGCAATTACCTCCACGCAGTCTGTCCAGGGCGCAGTTTGGTCCACTTCTCCGAAGATGATGAGATATGGGATTTTTATGGTCTTGTATAGCTCCACCATCTCGCTGCTGAGATGGGCGCCAGCGTTGGCAATCACGTTGCAATTGAAGATGTATCCGTCCACGTCCTGATTTGTGATCAACTCCCTGATAAACGCTTGTTTGAGTGCCGAGCAATTTGGCCCGGTGGCCTTGATTGGAATAGAGTTTGCCAAAGGAGCAAGAGTACCTTCTTTCTTTAGCAGTTGGACCCGATCGCGAAATACAGTGCTTATATTGGGGGTGGGATGAACAGGGCCAATCAGGACTGACTTGACGACTTTGGGAATGAAGAAACTCCCATCCCACAATTTAACCTTTGTTCCATTTAGCTTGCTGTTGATGTAATTGACAATCATTCCGCCCATTGAGTGTCCGACCAGGACGACAGGTTTATCGTTGAGAGAGCACTCGTTAGCCACCTCAAGAACGTCTAGTGCCATTGTCAAAACCTCCTCTGGAGCCTCAAATGACGACACTGACGGCGATCTTGCGGCGCCAAAGTTGTCGAAGAGCACACATTGGTGGTTGTGTGCCAGCTTCGAGGCGATCGAGTAGTAGTAATTTTGAGACGAACCGAGGCCGTGGATGAAGACAAATGTAGGGGCGTTCGAAGGAGAGCCGAGCACCGAAAAGCTCAACTTTCGGAAAGATGTTGTTGCGGTCTTCATTGGCAAAACCACTACAAGGTGCCAATGCCGGGCAATGTGGTTTACCCCGGATATTTATACAATCAATGCACCAAGTTTGTATATGTACAATTTTTTTGATATCGGAAAAGTGCGCATACTTCCCCGCAAAACCACACATATCCGACTAAAGTTAGGATTTTTATAAAAGACAGCAAAAAGCCCCTGACTATTCTATAGTGTCTGTTCTACCCGACTAAGATGCCTCTTACGTTCAAGTACTCGCCAAACATTTCGGCCAAGTTGCTGCCGGATTTGCTCAAATTTGTTAACGACTTTTACGCAGCCTCAGACGTCCCAGCACCAAAGGAGCAGCCAGATGCCTATCTCAACTACTTCACAACCTCGGCCACGCTGAAAATGGGCCTCAATCAGGTCAACGGCCACGCGGAAATCGCACAGCTCAGACAAAACATGTGGCTCAAGGTCACCAAGAGACACCATGTGGTGTCCAACCTCGGACTTGTCTCCGACTACACCTATTTGGTGAACGGGTACGTTGAGTACACGCTAATCAATGGTAAGTCACTTACCACTGAGTGGGGTGCGTTCATCGATTTCGATCCAGAGTCCAAAGACCTCAAGATGAAATTCTACCAGGTTTATTTGGACAGTTCGCCTATGGTGAAGGCACTGCAGGATTGAACAAAACAGCCGCAGTCGCACTCACAACTTGTACAAATTTGGGTTGAATATATATAAAAGCTCGTGCCAGTCATTGATTTCAAGAAATTTGAGGTTTTTTGCGTCGGTTTCCGAAATACAGTCGTCAATATCGTGAACCTGGTATCCGAGCTGTCTGAGCGTTTTTCCGGCAGACCCGCCTTTCATGATGATCGCTCTGTCGCTGTAGATCATCGACAAAACGTCTGTAGTAGAGTCTCCAATGTACACAGTGAGGGGTCCCTCAAAAGCAATCTTTTTGGTCTTAAGAAGCTTATCGTAGCCTGTTCGTATGTCTAAGCTTGGGTCTGGACTACCCGTGCACAAACCATCTGCATCGAATTTGAACTCGTTAGTGATGATCTGTGAAGGAGGTTTTTCAAATCCTTGGAAATACTGCTTGATAATCAAACCTGTCCAGTTGACGCTGAGCACCGTGAAATCGGTATTTGATCGGGAGACGAGACGGAAAAATTCCTCAAACCCGCTTCTTATGCGAACATTCGCCACCTGGGCTTGGAAAGCGGTTTTCGAGAATCCTTTGAAAGTCCCCAGTCTTACAACTTCATCAAGCGAGCTTTTCTCGACAGCCTTCATGTCCTTCTGATAAGCTATTTCCTTCTCAACGGTGTTCCGGTCATGGTACGACTTCGTGGGAAGCACATTCTTGATGAAGTTGTTGTAATTGTCCATGTAAATTTTGAAAAAGTAGTCAAGATGGTGCGGAGCTTTGGGGTCCAAAAGATTGAACATGAGCGAGATCGTATCTTTGGCGGTGATGGTATCGTCCCAATCGCATATTATTCTACCCGCTTTGCCCAGATTTTTTGAAAGCAATTGGTAATTGTGCAGTTTCGTCATTACTAAAGGGAACTCCAGGTGCCATGAATTTTGACCCAGACGGTTTTGACTTTATCTTGTTGCTCTCGATTTTTTTGCATTTTCCTGAATAAAAATATATTTTTTTACTCAAAAAAATTATTTTTCATTTAAAGTCCGAAGCATATATATAAATCAGTATTATACACATATTTGTCGATCCGTCACCAACGGGAATTCTGGTTGTTATTTCTATAGTTGCCGTTTCGATTGTTATAGTTCGAGTACCCACTATTGTTGTGGTTGTTGTTATAACCGCCGTTATAGCCCTGGTTGTTATAACCTCCATTGTAGCCTTGATTGTTATTGTATCCACCTCCCTGGCGGTATCCACCTCCCCTTTGATAGCCACCACGGTTGGTATTCTGGAATTCATTGTAAGGCTGATTCCTGTTGCCAGAATACTGAGACTGCTGGTACTGCTGGTACTGCTGGTGCTGCTGATACTGTTGGTTTTGCTCAGAATGATACTCCCGCTGCTGCTGGTACTTGTTGGCTTCCTGCTGGTACATGTGAATGAAACTCTTGTAGCCACCCACACGGAGCGAGTACATCGTTTTGCCATACGGACCAATATGAGGCCTGTAGTCTATGTCGTTCTTGGTCTGGAAGCCTCTGTTATTCCGGTAGAACTTGCTTGATCCATGGATGATCTGGTCCTTGTCCTGCTGCGTAAGCAGCTTCAAGTGAGGCTTGAAACCAGTCAGAATCATCGACTTACTCAACACCTTTGGCGGCATCCGGTACTCCACCTTCAAGTAGGTGCTGTTTGGCACGTCTGAAAACCGATCAGTCTCGATGTCAAGGTCATATCTGAGTTTGGAGTCCCGATCAAAAGTTTTAACCGAAAAGACTTTCCCAGCGAGTCCGGAAACATGAAAGTGGAAAAATAACTCCTTCCCTTCCTCAGGCTCATCATACAGCTTGGAAAACTTCTTGAAGTTTTTGTTGTGTCTGCCAAGGAAAAGAACCTCTCCTTTGTTGGTGTTTCTGTCCTTCTCGTACTCAGTCAGCTCCGGATACTTCGACCGCACTGTTTTCAGCAACCGCGTCTCGTCAATGAACGGCAGCAAACAAATACCCTGCCAAGCCATCTTGGCACCGTTCATGTCAATCTTGAAATCTGTAGGATAGAAGTCAATTATGTCAGAGTCTGGCTCAGACATCAGAGGTCTGAAAACCTCAGGAAGGT
Organism: Ogataea ganodermatis; assembly: GCA_030569375.1. Classification (NCBI taxonomy): domain Eukaryota; kingdom Fungi; phylum Ascomycota; class Pichiomycetes; order Pichiales; family Pichiaceae; genus Ogataea; species Ogataea ganodermatis. Next base: position 243,727 of record JAJMKV010000004.1, read on the forward strand.
TATGGCCAGAGGCTGCTGGCAAGACACTCATCAATTGTTCGAACGGTCTGAACGGTGAACCCAGCTTGAATTCCACCTTGAACTCAGAAAGCTCCGTGAAGTCGGCTGCAAAAGGAGCATAGTGGTATGGATAGTACCAATTCCACGAAGGACACCCTTGGAAGTAATACAACAGCGCCCAGGAGATACCTTCGACGTAGCATCTGGTCATGTCCCGTCTGATTTTCTCGATTTCCTCGCGGTCGCTAGTGTTGAACTTCTGCTGGTAGTATCTGGTCTTGTAGCCGGGCTCCCATAGTCTGATCGTATCGCCTCCGTCAATGGCTTCGGCATCCGAGTCCGAGTCCGAGTTGAAAGTCTGAGAGCTGGCTCTCTTGTTAGCGTTCGGTTCGGCTTCGGCAACGTCGATCGGCTCCGATGCTTCGTCCTTCAGTTCTTTCACCACGCTCGCAGCACTGGCACTATTAGACGAGTTGTTGATCAAGGCTTGTTTCAGTATGTCGGCTGCATTTTTGTTGGCCGCGTTCGCTTTGGAAATTGTGCTGATGTTCTGAACAATCTCGCTGTTGCTCATTTTCAAACCGCCGGCGGTCTCCCCACTGTTGAGATTAGTCAGTGTCATGTTTTGCGATGGCATGATTGGCGCATTGTCCTTTCCTTTGCTCACGGTCTTCAAGAGCTGATTTTTTAGATGGTTGGTGTGGTCCTTTTCGATCTTTCTGCGTTTGTCGTTCTCCTCCCTTCTCCTCTCCACCTCGTGTCTCTTGCGGAAGATGTCGTCTTCCTTCGCAGCAAGACTTTGCATCAGCTTCTCTACACCTTCCAAATTGAGCTGTCCGTCGCACGAGATGTAGCCCTTCAAATGCGGCAAAACGCGCTTCCAGATGTCAACTAAAGTGTCAATACCGTTATCTCTCACATCCAGAGACGGCAAATGCGGCAGGAAATCGTTACCAACAAAGAAACACATAAACACCCAGTCGTCGATTGCTCTTTCGAGGTCAAAGTTGAAAGGAAGGCGAGGGATGTTCAGCTCCACCTCCAGATACTCACGCAAAACGCTCACATGCAGCCACAAAAACGGTTTCTTCTCGTCTGCAGCCTGAAGTCGTTTGCGCGTGTTCTCGTCCATGCTGAGATGATCTGCTGTTCTCAGCTGTCTCTGTGCCTGGTCCTTGGCAAAAACGTCCTCTCTCAACACCTTGAAGTGAGGCTCGTGGGTCGCCAGACCCAGGAAAATAAGGTCGGCATCCAAACCGTAAATACAGTGCGTCGTGTTCGGGTTGTACTCCGGATCTGAGCGCTGAGACCTGATAAAGTTCATAATCTTGTGCTCTCCTTCTCCCGGAACAGTGGCATCGCTGATGATCACCTGAAGACCAGCCCAGCCCGGGTCGGTCGAGAGCTTGTATGAGACCCAGTACTGCAGCGATCTCGCGAGGATATCCATGAAGGGGGTTCCAGGTGTGATGGAGTTGGAATCCCACGACTTTTTCCCCTTGACGGCGAGGTCAATCACCTCTCCTCTGGCCTCTTTTTCTCTGATCTGGCGCTCCTTCTCCTCCTGAGCAAGCTCTGCATCTCTGGCGGACCGGAACCGTCTGGACCGTTGCTGGTTCATTTTTGCTCGCGGAGCCACGCCGTCCACGGCAATCATAAGCAGCTTTCTCGGCCGTGCCATATTGAGAACTCTGTCTGTGTATCTGAAGATCTCCACCATCATTTCCGCCTCTGTTTCCGGCGCTGGCTTATTTTCTGGGTGCGAGCACGGGTGAACGATACCGTTCATGTCCAGGTACAAATTGTCGAGCTCACCATTCGGATTAGGGTTCGAGTATTGGACTGGCTGTTCAATGTCGCCAACCACAATAGGGTCCTCCTCGATGACGGGCGAGATAATTTTCGGATACTTCCGAGACAGCCACCGGAAAAGCGCGGGAACACCCATCGTGAATTTGGTGACTTAGGTGGGTTGATGTGCAAAAATGCTGAGCGATCAGAAGGTTGTGTTTTTTGTGTTGATAAAATTTTCCTTTTAGCATGAAAAAAAAATATATAGAGAAAATATATCGAGACAAAGGGAAATGAGTATAAAGAAATAAAATCACTAAGTGGGAAACCGAAAAAACAACACACTGGCCCCTTTTTCCCAAAATATAATTATTCCTTTCTGCCAATTGCTGCCCGGTATGCTCCAGAAATACGCCCCGTCTGCTCCGGGTGCCGTCACCGCCATCACAGGCGTTGGCAGTGCCGCCCAGGGCACGTGGAGAGCGGCCAGACGCTTAAGCGGAGCCTCGCTACCTCGTGCCGGCCCAACCAAAAGCAGCAAAAAAAAGTCCTTCATTCACGACTACTCGGTGCTGCCAGGGTCAATCCAGTATAGACTTCCTACCAAAGACGAATTGGGCGCTCAGCCGGCCCCGCACTCTAACCTGTTCAAGTTCATGCTCGAACAAGGTGGCGTCGAGGGCCTCGACTACACAGAAAATCAGAGAATGTTTGACAGATATCCGCTTACAAACGCACGGAAGCTATCCAAAAGGGCAAAGAAACCGCATTCGGTCAAAATGCTCACGGCAGATTTCATCGAGGACTCGCTGTATAACCCAAACTACGGCTACTTCTCGAAAGAGGCTGTCATTTTCCAGCCCAGTAAACCGTTCGATTACAAGCAATTGCAAGGCCAGGACGAGTTCATGGCCAAATGGCTCGAGGCTTACGACAAGTACGACAAGGAAACCCTTCCGGCGCTGACCCATGGCACCAAATCGAACGAGTTCCAGCTGACTAAGCCGTCGCTACAACTGTGGCACACGCCGACAGAGCTGTTCCAACCGTACTATGGTGAGGCTCTCGCGCGGTATTTACTGGTGAATTACAAGCTTAACCAGTACCCGTACAATGACCTGATCATCTACGAGGTTGGAGGCGGTAATGGTACTCTGATGGTGAACATCCTGGACTTTATCAAACGGAACCAGCCGGACGTTTATGAACGGACAAAGTATAAGATTGTGGAGATTTCTCCGCGTCTGCACGAGAAGCAGAGCAAAAAGTTGGCCAAACACTACGACAGAGTCGAGGTGGTGAACCAGTCGATCCTGGACTGGAACACTCCCGTGGCAGAGCCGTGCTTTGTGATTGCGCTCGAGGTTTTTGATAATCTTGCGCACGACGTGGTGCGCTATGACATCGAGACACACCAGCCGTTCCAAGGTTACGTTGCGATCGACGAGCACAACGACTTTCGCGAGTTTTACTCGCCCGAACTCGAGCCGTGGACGGCACACTTTTTGAACTTGCGGGAGCGCAGCAACAAGCCGGTGTCGACGCTCAAGGGCCACCCAGTGAACCGGCTGCAGGTCATCAAGAAAGCCGTCGACGCTCTGAATCCGCTGCGGAACAGACTGACCGACCCGGAATTTGTTCCGACGAGACTGTGCAAGCTTTTTGAGATTCTCAAGAAGTACTTCCCAAACCACCAGCTGGTGTCGTCAGACTTCAACCGGTTCGAGAAGACGAGCAAGGGCTACTGCTCGCCGGTGGTGCAGACGATGCACAAGGACCGAATGGTGGACGTGGAGTCATACATGACCAATCAGGGTTACTTTGACATCATGTTTCCGACCGATTTTGCGGTGGCTAGCGAATTGTACCGACTGATTGTGGGCAAAATCAGCAACACGGCGAGCCACGCTGAGTTTTTGAACGTTTGGGGGGACATCGAAAGCACAACCACTCGGACTGGAGAGAATCCGATGCTTGAGCTGTATGAGAATGCTTCTTTTATCTACAGTTGAGCCGCTGTGCGTATTTATTCCTATTTATTTGTACATAATACAGTAACCATGGGGCTGGCTAGTTGCGGAGAGTGGCCGTCTAGATAGAGTGCACGACTTTTCACTAGCGACTGGCATGACCGGTTGGCCGGGGTAAGTCACGTGAGCGCGGGGCTTGCCTTTGTTCATGTGTTCTCGAGTATCTATAGTGATGAAAAAAAAAAAAAAAAAAAAAATAGTAACATAATGAAAGGAAAAAGTTAATCATGCGGGGACTGGGGGAGCCCCGATCAGTCCATCCATATGAACCATGTTCACTCGTGTTCATCCACCCTTATTCACTCAAATTCTCAAGTCCGTGCCTATTCATGCCCATTCACTGTTGGTTTACTCACTTCTCACTTTGACTCCTCGTGGCTCGTTAATTTTCAGTCAACGCACTATTACGCAATCGCGCATATTCAGGGACCTGAGCGAAAAATTTTAGTATTTTCTTTCTTTTTGGCACCATTGGGAACTTCATTTCAACAGATTGAGGCTGTTTCTGGTGCACCGTATGGGTGGGGAGTGGCATTAGCCGAATGCCCTAAAAGGAATTGTAAAAGTTTTCATTTCTTAAATGCTCTTTTTTTCGCACAAACTAGACGAAACTTTTGTGGATTCTTTATATGTACACCAGTCTCATCTTCATCCACTATGACTAAAGGACTAAAACCGTTTGAAACGGACACCGACGCTACGATTCTCGAGTCGAAGAAGCCTGTGTCTGAGTACTCGCGGTTCGCCGACGGGGAGTCGGAATCGGGCTCGGGCTTGTCTTCCTCGTCCTCGTCGCTTGGGTTCAAGAAAAACATGTTCCATTTCAGTACCGAGTACCACACGCAGCGGAACTTGCGGTCGCGTCATGTTCAGCTGATTGCGATCGGGGGTTCGATCGGAACCGGTCTTTTTGTCACGATCGGAACCGGGCTCGTTCATGGCGGCCCAGGGTCTCTGCTCGTGGCGTTCACGTTCTGGACCACCGTTATCCTCATGCTCACCACCGCCGTCGGTGAGATTGTGTGCTACATGCCGACGGCATCTCCTTTCATCGAGATGGCGGGCCGTGCTGTTGATGAGGCAGTCGAGTTCGCCAGCGGCTGGAACTTTTTCCTTGTCGAGGCCCTGTACATCCCGTTCGAGATCACTGCGTGCAACACCATGATCCATTTCTGGCGCAGCGACTACTCGCCCGGAATCGCGTTTGCTGTCCAAATTGTGCTCTACATCATGTTCAACATCTGGACCGTGCGCTGGTACGGAGAGTCTGAGTTTGTGCTTTCGCTGACTAAGCTATTCCTCGCAATCGGCCTGCTTCTCTTCACTTTTATCACCATGGTGGGCGGGAATCCGCAGCACGATGTGTTTGGCTTCAGAAACTTCAACACCTCGCCGTTCGCAGAGTACGTCACCACGGGCTCGCTCGGCCGCTTCGAAGGCTGGCTCGCGGCCTGGGCCAAGGCCGCATTCGTGTGCTGCGGACCAGAGTACCTGTCGATGGTGGCTGGCGAGGCGAGAAACCCGCGCAAAACTATGAAAACAGCATTTAAAACCGTCATCTACCGTCTCGCACTCTTCTACATTGGAGGCTCGCTCTCGGTCGGAATCCTCGTTGCATGCACAAACCCAAAGCTCATCTCGAGCGTCACCAACGGTAACTCCGACGCATCTGCTTCGCCTTACGTCATTGCGATCCAAAACATGGGGATCAAGGGTCTGCCAGACGTGATCAACGTGGTGATCATCTTGAGCGCTTTTTCGGCCGGAAACTCCTACTATTACTGTGCATCCAGACAGCTCTACTCTCTGTCGAAGCGCGGGTTTGCGCCAAAGTTCTTCTCGTACTGCAACAACAACGGAATCCCCATTTTTGCAGTGGCATTCACCACCATTTTTGCGCTGCTGTCACTGCTGCAGCTCGGCAAGAACTCGGCGGTGGTGCTCAACTGGATCGTCAACCTGTGTACGGGTGCGCAGCTGCTCAACTACGGGTGGATGTGTATCACGTACATCGGGTTCTACCGCGCCCTCCAGGCACAGAATATCGACAGGGCATCTCTGCCGTACAAGTCTTGGTTCCAGCCATACTCGATCTACATCGTCACTTTTTTCGTGTGGATCGAGGTGTTCATCATCGGATACACGGTTTTCCTGCCGGGATGGTGGCAGGTGTCTGACTTTTTGTTCTACTACCTCATGATATTTGTCAACCTCGGGCTGTTTGTGTTCTGGAAGGTGTTGAAGAGAACCAAGTTCAGAAAGGCGGCTGAGGTGGACTTGGTGACGGGACTCGCTGAGATCGAGGCGCACGAACTCCAGCTCGAGCAGGAGTTCGACGACAGCGTGAAGGATACCTGGTACACGAAGGTGGTTTCGTGGGTTCTGTAAGGGGCGATGGTCGAGCCCGTTTGGTTTATCGTACACGGCGTTTTGGGTTGGGTGGTATCTTTATAGGTTTTCTAGAAGCTTCTTGCAAATTCATGTTCGTACTCAAAGAATAATTTTTTTCTAGAAGAATCGCGGGGGACCTGGGCGGTGCAGGCAAATTTGGTAGCAGCTGGTGAGCCAACCAGCTGGGTGTATAAATACGATGGCGTGGCAATGGTCAGTTCAATCCATCTTCAAATCATCTAATCATTCAATCATCCGATCAATCAATTCAATCAATCAATTCAATAATATCAACCATGTTTCTTGTTGCACCACAAAATTATGGATACAGACCTAATCTCTTCTCGCCACAGATGCACTGTTCGAGAAGCAGAGGTCCTAGAACGAACGTGAAAGTCCAGAAACTCGAAGATGAAGATGGATACTATCTAGTTCTGGAAAAACAGCCCAGCTTCTTGTTTGGAACGCCCGATTTCAGCGACTATGAGTTCCGTCTCTCTGGAGCCAAATTGTACGTTCGTTCGCGCAATGATCAGTTTGTTCAATCGTTCAATCTTCCTGCCGACTCAGATCTTGAGAATTTGAGGTTACGTTTGGTGAGAGACGGCTGTGCTCTTGTTTTGGCCATACCGCGCTTTGCACATGAGGAGGAAGCACCTGTTCAAATTGCTCTAGCTGCTCCAGCTGCTCCAGCTCGCAGAAACCTCATAAGAATACCGATTGTCGACGACATCTCTGAGAAAGAGGAGGAAGAAGAGAAAGAAGTCAAACAAGTTGAACTACCAGTTGAATCGCAACCTTCCGAAAGCTCGGAAAACAGACTCAAAAAGAACTACGAGACGATAAAAAGAAGAACCTTTTTGATTCCGAACGCAGACGAGAGCGACTCCGACGTGACCACGCCTTCCGCTTCTGATGAGAGCGATGCGAGCGACGCAAGCGACGCAAGTGATTCGGAGTATTACTCGGAGGTCTCTGAAGGAGGAACCCGCAAGAGAGTGAGACGTTCGCCATTGTTGGAGGACGTTGTCGATGAGGAATTTTTGTGAAATGTATAATAATGAATAAATTATAAAGATAACGAAGATGAAATGTATTAAAAGACTCAAAATAAGAAAGCGACTCAGTGGGGAACCTAACAAATAGAGTTAGAAGATTCGACTGAACCCAATGAATGACTCGCTTCGCTGGTCGAGTCCACTTGTCATTGAATCAACTATTGAGTGAGCTCCATATATGCAGTGATTTCTATAAAGCGAATGCAAAGGCCGGTACACAAGTCTGACGCGCACGGCCCCCCGTAAGGCATAGTGTAGCAAAGGCGAATAACGTGTCTATAAAGTAGAAGTGGACATGTAACCCGGCATGAGATGGGTGTCGTGAACGAGTTTGAATCGCATAGGGTTTGACTCTGTCGTGTTAGAGGCTGTCGACACCTGGGACAGCTTGGAGCCGCGAGAGTAGGTCCTGGAAAGGTCGCTCATACTTCTCGTGCGCTGCACAGGAGCCGGGAAATATGGGTCAACATCGTCAACGAGAATCGAAATTCTGTGCGACAGTGGCACCGGCTGGTCGTCAGCTGTCACCAGCTGGTGGTCCCCGTGTTTGTGTGTATCTGTGGAATGGATGAGCATTCTCGGGAGCCCCTGGATGCGGCGCACCTCCTTGTTCTTTGCGAGTCCCGAGATGATCGAGAGAACTTTGGGAGAGTGCAGCCGTTTCAAAACAAACCGTGACGTGTGCAGGTCTGCTGGGTCACGTTTGCTTGCAGGCCGTGACAGCGGCAGAGACAGTCTGGACGAAAACCGGTCAGAGGACCGGTCGGAAGAGCCATTTATCTTGTGGGTGTTCATTTGCGGCTGCGGCATGTGCGGCCCCGAAGCCGGCGTGTGCTGATGTGTATTGTGGTGGTGGTGATTATGATGGTTGTGATGCTGATGAGCCTCCGGCTCTTCTTGATCAGAGTCCTCTTGGTCCTCGTCGTTTAACTGGACTCCCCCCTGATCATAGGTCATGCGCTTGCGGATTTTGGTCACGAGCCCAAACGATAAATTATCGACCAGACCCTGGACGTTGGATATCGGTTCCATGGCGTTCATCGAAGCGAATCTGTGATCCCTCGAGGCTGTTTGATGTATGTGCACATGTTAAAGACATTATTTAGGAATATATATATACACAAAAAAAAATTTATCGGGACAGGACTTGTGCGTGGATCCGGGCTAACGTCTCTGGAAATGCGGCTGCATCGCTGTCCCCCGCCGCGAGCAACGGCCGCGCCGCGAGCCGCTGGGGGCAGACTAAAACAGCGCGAACGCCGTGCGTTCTCCTGTTCACGGGCACGCGCGATTCGCAGTTCGCGAGTCGCAGTTCGCGGGGCCGGGCGGTTTTCCGGTGGTGCCGAAAGCCTCCCGGACCCGGGCCGAAGAGTAAACACACGAGTGACAGCATTCAGCGGGCAGCCGCAAGTGGCCTGGAGCCGGAGAATGAGTCACTGCGGGTGCCCTGCGAGGCTCCAGCGTACCGCTTGATTTGCTTTAGCAGCCGCGAGCTGGGCTTGGTGACCGTGTGAAGGTCCCGCAAAGAGCCATAACTGCGCTGCTCGCGCAGAGCCGCACGCCCGTGACCCTCGTACGTGGTGTAGACCGGACCTGTCACGTCTGCCTCATCGCTGCTCGCGTCTTCGGCGTCTTGGAACGACGCGCGCCGCGACGGAGCGAAAGAAAAGGCGTCCGAGGCAACTGAGTCGATCGACGCGCCGGAGTTGCGACGCACGCGCGCGCCCACAACAACCGACAGACTCTTGCCGTGACTGAAGATAGAATCCCGTGGCACCAGCTCTGCGCCACCGGCCGCCACCGTCTTACCCATCTCTACCGACGACACGTCCGTGGCCGCTGACGCGCAGTCCATGATACTCGCGCTGCCGCCCGACCACACCGAGTCGGAGTCGGAGTCGGAGTCGCTCGCGCTGCTGCCGCTTAGGTAATCGGTCAGAATCGACGTGAGAATGCTTGGTTTCGTCGCGTGCGAGGCCTCTGTTGTGTAAGTGGAGATCGCAGGCTGGTGATCTGCAGAGTGTCTCTCTGTCGCCGTCGCTCCGGCGCCCACAGCGGCTCCCGCGCCAGCGCCCGCGCCCGGCACGTGGTTGCCGATGTCCAGCTTGATCTGGACTCGATTGCTCACGGCGGTTCGCAAATACCGGGACCATGCGGCGAGCAGTTGTTCGTTGTCCAAGAGAGCGGTGGTAGCACTGGTAACGCCCTTGTCGGCGCCGTCTACACCCGCTGGCGCCGCTTCGGGCTCTGCAGCAACAACACTGGGCACCGCCGCACGCGTCATTCTCACAGACGTTTTGCGCGAGAATGACGCCTCCAGTGGTGCAGAGATGACCGGGCGCGCGCGACCCTGTTTTCTGAATAGTCGACGCGACTTTAGCGACCGCCATTTTTGTGCTGCGCGGGCTCTGAATTTTTTCAGCAGTGCCACCAGACTCGAGAGCCAGCCCACCTGTCTTCTCACAGCGTTGGACCGTTTCAAAGAAGTGGTTCTCACAGGCTCCACCGAGCGCTCCTCACGCAAGGTTTTGGACGTGATGGTGATACGCCGTCTCAGTGTGTCGGCACGCGAAACTGGCCGGTGCGGAATAATTTCCACTGACTGGACGGAAAATGTGCGGCTGTGACTTCTGTGCGGCTCGATCATGTGGCTGTGCGGCTCGCTATTCTTTATCGACACCAACGAAATAGACTCGGCTGACGAACTGTAATTGCGGATCAGATTTTGCATCAACTGGCTGTTTCTCTTGGTCTGTTTCTCATCGTCTCCAATTCCCCAGCCTGACAATAGTGACAACACCTTTTCCTCTCGTTGTGAAGTGGGGAGCGGTGTGGCAGCCGCAGAAGAGAGATATGGGTTCACGTAGCTGGCCGTCGAGTAGGCCGACTTGCTCTTGATGTGGGCCTCGCGCGACTCGATCGCACTTCCGTACTGAGACGATGCGACACTCTCGGCATCGCTGTGGTCGGTAGTGTCGTCTTCCTGTGACCTGCTGAAATCAAACGGATTTGGTCCATCTGCCACGCTCATCAGATCAGAGTCCACGGTCTCAACGCTCGACACGTCTGACTCGCGCAATGGGTACTTGAAGTCCATCTGTGTCCCAAGGAATGTGTCTGTGTGTGTTTTTCTGTGTGTCCTCATTGCCAAGTTACTTTCCGTTTCACGATCAGTCACAAGAAAGACCATCCATTAGATCATTACAGATCAAAATTTTCGAGAAATAAACCGCTTTTTGATTCCCCAGAAAAAAAAACCAGCCATCTCAAAAAATACTAAATTTCGTGCATTTTTAAAAATTTCAAATTAGTGTATATTTTTTTGGTCTCTTTTTTTTTGGGAAAAAAAAACAAGGTCCGTGCACAGGCGTCGAGCGTACAGTACGAAATTATTATGCTAAAAGTGAATGGAAAGTCCTAAACGAAGTACCGTGGCTCGTCAAACACGTGGAAGAAATGGTCCCGCACGCCTTCGCCGTAAAACATAGATGGGAACTGCAGATCCTCTGGCACCTGTTGCTCTTCGACCCGTTCCTGAGAGTACGTCTCGTCGTACTCTCCATTGGTTGGAACAATAAACTTTCCTACCTGAACCTCAGTGTCTGTTATGGATCCACGACTAATCCGAGCATAACCTGTCCGACGCAGCTTCTTGTACAGTATGTACTCGCACCAGCGGTCGTCGTCGGTAGCGTCGATGTCGTGCATTCCTGACTTGTCGCTCACATACGTGTTGTAGTTACCAGTCAACGGCTCCGTCACCAAGTAACTCAGCAAAATCATTGGCCGGTCGGAACTACCCATAATATCCGCAACACCCAATGACTGCAACCGCCGGTCCTCAACGTCCTCTTCTTGACCAGAGTGGAACACAACAACGTCCACAAGCTCGCCGTAGCAGTCCAAAGTGGCATGGATCGCCGGCGCCAGCTCACCGACCGGCGATGGTAGCAAATGGTGTGTCGAGTTGATGATTGGGAACTTCGACAGCAACGCTGCACCCCACGTGTGCTTTGTTGGGTTAGGTCCGAAATCAGCATACATACCGAGCTCTTCGGCAATGCGCTGCGTGATATCTCTGTTTCCCATGATGATTCGCTGATTATCTGATTCCAGCAGTCCAACAACGTCCAGTTCTAGATCTTTGATCAGATCTCTCATTCTATGTTCGGATGCCCACATGTCGTTGTCTAATCCAAAATGAATTGTCCAGATTCCTGCAGTGACCAGCCGTGATTGCGGGTGGTATGGGGTTGGTTTCTCAAACTGGAACCGGTTGAACGCAACAAAACTAGCCAAAAGCGTGAAAAACACCAAAAAGTTGGCAATCTTCTTGAGCAACGACCGCAGCTTCGATGGATACTGCAATTCTGCTGGCTTGTAGCCCAACAGAAGACCGCAAATCATCAAAACAGAGACACCCAAGACAGCGTCTGTACGTTCTCTCAGTAGTGGTCCACCAGGAACAAATGCATAGGCAACAACCCACACGTGTGCAAGAGACAGGAGAATGTCAAACAGGAAAGACAGACAGAAAACAAGCGCAACTCTTCCCACTTGCGACACCTGGTCGAAACAAACGGGAGTAATAAAACAAAGCCAAAAAGCGTAAGCTAGACCACCAGCATAACTCAGCCATCCACTGAAAAAATACAGGAAAAGCGAGCCTGCCACTCCAAAATAGGTAACTTTTTTGTAAGCAAATGTCTTGTAAAAGCCGAAAAATGCACCAAGACACATAAAAGCAATTGTCACTGCTCCGTGAGGAACAGGTATTGGACCACGGATCGGGTAACCTTCCCACGTCCACAAGATGATAGTGGAAGTATCGACAAGCATCGAACTGATCGAGAAGATCAGCGAACCAAAACCCATCGAGACGAGAAGCACAGACGGCGAATCTTTGGTGGTAACTTTGGGGGAGATTTTTTGTTGAGAAGGCTTCGTGAAAACAGCTGCCGCAAGACCAACAACAAGACCGGTCAAGTTCCATCCTCCTGTGTCAGAGTTCATGATTGGCCAGATTGGATTGTTAGTCCAGAAGGCGAATTTGGCGATCGCAGACAAAATCAGACCCATAGTGAACGTTGTGGCGAGCGTGCGAAGCGCAAGAGAGTTTTCTGAGGCTGCATGAATCTCGGTGCTCAATGAAATCGTGGCAAATCCGACAGCAACGCCAATTGTGATGAGTCTGGCTGCCGGGTCCAAGATCAGATACGCACCAACACCAAAAAGACAGGTAGCGACACGGGCGATAGCAGGACGAGCAGTAAAAAAGCGTTTAACTGGAGAGATTGACAGAATAACGGGACTCAAAAGCGCGAGACACGCCACCTCATAGCCCGAAATGCCCATATACCACAGAGGGAAGTACCAGATGCACAGGAACAGCGAAGAATAAACAGACCAAAAGATGAACCAGTTGGTGGTGTGAACAGCGAGTTGCCAGAAAGAGGTGGTACCGGATTCTGCTGTTGATTTTGGAAGCAATTTTCCGCTGGATGGGGCCGTTGCAGAGCCTGCCATGCGTTTTTGAACGAGCTGAAGGTCGAAGTTGGCGCTGAAGAAATCTTCACGTGATGAAGAAGCACGGAGCTCAATGATGAGGTCTTTAAAGTCCACAATGGACCATGCATCAAAGCCCACGTCAAGGAAGATCAGAGCCCACTCGCAGTACGCGTAATAAGAGTAGGCACCCTTGACTTGGTGAACCTTGTGCTGAATGAACAGATAAACAAGAGGCACCAAAGTGGCAAAAAAGGTCCATGCAGTGTACTTTCTAGCTTTTCTGATTCTGGATCTTGGGGGTGACAGCTTAGTGACAGCAAGGTCCCATGGGATTGTGAGAACGATATAAGAGATCATAAACACGTCGTGAGCGTTGTGATCATCTGTGGAAGTGATATACACCCAGCCTCCACACGTGACTGTCCTCACAAACCCTGAGATCAGTCCGAGTTTGGGATACACAGAGTTGTCCTTGTATAGACGGACATATCCCAAAAGGAGTAAGAGGAATCGTGGCCCTGCAGTGAGTGCAATCAGGATCTGAAAAATTGAACGCTCCGGATATCTGTCTCCAATTGTAGCCGAGACACTTGGAAACCACTCGTCCGGGTAGCCGTAATGCTCGTTTTCGACGATTTTGTAGAAATGGAGCCAGCATCCAACAGCTAGAGCAGTGAGAAACGCAGCGAGAGAGCACGCCGTGTGGGCAATTGCCACCGCCTGAGCGTTGATCTGCACCAGTGGCCTCATTGCGGGTCCGTCTGGAACTGCCATGGTGAATAGTGATGGGGTGTAGGGAGGGAGAAGTAGGAGGAGACAAAAGAGGTTTGTCAGAATCTTTTTTTTTCCTGAAAACAAAGACAACCTGAATTGGACGTCCATATCGATCTGGTGCAAGGATGTGGTAAACCTTTACACCATGTGAAGAGGGTTTTGTGCACAGAGGATGTGTTTTTTTTACTGCCAATAGGAGGAACAGTAATGGTTAATGAGATAGTGAGGTGAAGATAAGCAAAGGTAAAGATGACAGGTAAGTGATCAGATGAGGCGAGGGAGTTGAGTGGTGGGCAAATGCACGCCATTACCCGCTGCACGCGGTTGTATGCGGTGCTTGTTCCCTGCTCTTGGCTGGTAATGTCTCACACTAACACCTCCCCCAGAGAAAGCCGAGTTTAGAAAATCGCCAGACGTCTCGTTTGATGAGATTGATTACACAGACAAACTGGCGCTCAAGAAGGCGCAAGAGTCTCTCTTGAGGGAGCAATTCATTCGCGTTGAGGTTCTCAAGGTGGTGAGAAAGGCGTTGGAGAATTGCTGGCGTGTCAATGGACCAAACGGGTTTGAGGAGTGCCGCGATCTTGCTGACAAGTATCTGGACATGCTACCTAATTCCAGGGCCCAGGGTTATTTGGGATACCAGAGAAACGATCCATCGAAGTGATCACCACCACAACGGGCGAAACGACGAGTGTGGCAATTTGTATCAGCGATGTTCGCTGCAGTCTTGTCGGCCTCACCATGAGTGTCAATCACTGTGTGTGTGTCACCAGCAAACCTGCTTTTTATTTATTTATTATTTATTACTATTTATTACTATTTATTAGAGAAAACGACGAGCCTTCACAGGCACAGCGAGCTCTTCTACTCTATTCCTACGTAACAGTCACCAACTCTCCATCAGAGATGTGTTGCACAGCTACCCTGAGATCAGTAACTGATGAACTCCCCTCCTCTTTTATACACCTCAGACCTACACCTCGCACCTGCGGAGTTTGAGTTTGCCCGGGATAGGAGAACTAGACGGAGGACGAAAGGATGTGTTGTCAGGACGGAGAGGGGGGGGAGCATATGGTGGAGATTCTGAGGACGTGAGTACGATAGAGTAAGACACACGAGCCAGCCCCGTCAGTCCACTTGCTCCGCTCGTGGGCACAAGAGTCGCCCGTGGACAAAAGACTTGCTTGCTCCGCCCAGCCCGCTCTGGTGTACGGGTGTGGAGATCAAACACCCGAGGCGTCGGAGACAGAATGATGCATGTCCGGGAAGTGTGATTGAGGAGTTTGCAGAATCACGGAAGAACGGTATTTAAGTGGTACCACCTGTTTAGAAATATTTAAAGCCTTGTTTTACCTCTGTGTGTCAAAATAAGACTATTTAGTATCTTTAACATCACAAGTGAGTGGAATTCAGTACAATTCACAAAGAAATCGCACTAACATTAATACAGAACTAGCAATGTCTTTATCCAGCAAGCTGTCTGTCAAGGACTTGGACGTCTCCGGTAAGAGAGTCTTCATCAGAGTTGACTTCAACGTTCCATTGGACGGTGACAAGATTACCAACAACCAGAGAATTGTTGCTGCTCTGCCAACCATCCAGTATGTTTTGGAGCAAAAGCCAAAGGCTGTTGTTCTGGCCTCGCACTTGGGCAGACCAAACGGTGAGAAGAACCTCAAGTACACACTCAAGCCTGTCGCTGCGGAGCTCGAGTCTCTGCTCGGCCAGAAGGTGATCTTCCTGAGCGACTGTGTTGGACCAGAGGTTGAGGCCGCTGTCAACTCTGCTCCAGCTGGATCTGTGATCCTTTTGGAGAACTTGAGATTCCACATTGAGGAGGAGGGATCCAAGAAGACCGACGAGGGCAAGGTCAAGGCTTCTGCCGAGGACGTTGAGAAGTTCAGAAAGGAGCTGACTGCTCTCGCCGACGTTTACGTCAACGACGCTTTCGGTACCGCCCACAGAGCGCACTCTTCCATGGTTGGTTTCGAGCTCGAAGACAGAGCCGCTGGTTTCCTGATGGCCAAGGAGCTCGAGTACTTCTCCAAGGCTCTTGAGAACCCTGTCAGACCATTCCTGGCTATTCTCGGTGGTGCCAAGGTGTCCGACAAGATCCAGTTGATTGACAACCTGCTCGACAAGGTGGACCTGCTCATTGTTGGTGGTGGTATGGCTTTCACCTTCAACAAGGTTCTGAACGACATGAAGATCGGAAACTCTCTGTTCGACAAGGCTGGTGCTGAGATCGTTCCTAAGCTCGTTGAGAAGGCCAAGAAGAACGGCGTCAAGATCGTTCTTCCTGTCGACTTTGTCACTGCTGACGACTTCTCTCCAGATGCCAACACTGGTTACGCCACCCTCGAGGAGGGAATCCCAGACAACTGGGAGGGATTGGACGCTGGTGAGAAGACCCGCAAGCTGTTCGCTGAGACCATTGCCCAGGCCAAGACCATTGTCTGGAACGGTCCTCCAGGTGTGTTTGAGTTTGAGAAGTTTGCCAACGGTACCAAGTCTATGCTGCAGGCTGCTGTTGAGTCTGCTCAGGCCGGAAACACCGTCATCATCGGTGGTGGTGACACCGCCACCGTTGCCAAGAAGTTTGGCGGTGCCGACAAGCTCTCGCACGTCTCCACCGGTGGAGGAGCCTCCCTTGAGCTGTTGGAGGGTAAGGAGCTTCCTGGTGTTGCTGCTCTGAAGAGCAAGTCTGCTTAAGCGAGTCGTTCACCGGTCATGTCGATTGGGCCAGGTGTGCTCGTGATTCACCAAGCTATCAAGTCTTTTAGCCGATAACTGAATTTAATTGATTGACTAAGTATAGAACAGTTCTAGTAGTTGGATAAATGAACTTGATTGTTTGACTCAGTAGCCTTGTCAGTAATTTTTACACAGATAAATATTTTATTTTTTCGAGATCAATTGAATCAAAACATTGTTTATATCTTTGTCCTTTATAAGACTTGTTCCCCCTTCTCTCGCCCCCCGCAAAATATGGCTAAACCTCGCAAGAACATACCTCTCACAGACATCACACGGAGCCTGACGAACAACAAGAAGTCTGTCTCGTCGGTCCTGGAGAAACAAAAACGACACCAAGCTCGACAGAAAAAAAGCCCTTCAAATACCGCTGCCAAGATAGCCAGCTTGACACGGTCGTACCTGGCCCCAAAACAGACGAAAAAACAACAATCGTCACCCACAGTGGATAGAATCGCAAGGAGGATCTATCACAAGTCGCTCACAAGCAACACGCCACTCGAACCAAAGAAAACACCAACAAGAAACCCCGTGCTAGAATCGCTCTCGGGACCTCTAACCAGCCAGCTCAACAATTACCTCACGTCGATCCGCTCAATGAACTCGGTCTTGAACTACGACACCCCGCTCACAACCTCAGACAAGCCTGCAGCCTCCGTTCTGGAAGTACAGCCAATCTCGCAACATCTCTGCACCGCTCGGTTCGCAGAAACGGGCCCAAACAACGTTCTCTTGGCCTCTTTCCAGAGCCACCGTGTCGTGCTCAAAGTGGGCGACAAGGTCCACGTTGGCCAAGACTACTATGAGGTCCCGTACGCAGGAGGCTTCCTCAAATGCTACTACCGCTGGTTTAAAGTGATCTAGTTATGTACAGGTGCACCTATTTCGCCGCAAACTGTTCGCGCAACGGCGCGTACGCAGCAGAAACGTCTGGGTCAAACTTGTCCAGCAGCGCGACAACATATGCCGCGTGCGCCGCGTGGCTCAGGGCCCCAGACAGCGCCAAAAACGGCATGTATTCGTCTGCAAACTGCTTGCAAACGCTCGCGTCGCCCTTGATGCTGAGCAGCTGCAGCGCAGCCACGAGCGGAACCACATCCTGACGGCGCAGCGCGCCTTCCAAAATCTTCTTCACGTACACCCAGTTGCTGCGGTTGGCGAAGATGGTGAGAAACACCACGTCGAGCTTTGACCGGAACTCTGCCGCGCCGAGCTCGCGCTCAAACAGTCTTGTCGACAGCTGGTACAGCTTGTGCACGAGCGGACTGTACTTGAAGCTTCGGCCCGAGTCGCTGTTGGTGGGCGAGTTGATGGTGACAAAGTCGTCGTTGTCGATCTGCGAGCCCGAAATCACTAATAGAGGTATTAGTTTTTGCATGTCCTGAGTGGAGAGAACCGGGTTGAAGGTGTTAAGTATGCGGAATACACGTGCGTATCTTTTGTTGAATACTTCTGTTTCGGTTGTGAGCGACGCGTGGAACTCCGCCGATTGCAGCACCACGTCGATGTATCTGAACACATCGTCTGCCGTGAGCGCGAGTCCGTTGGCCTGCATTGCTTCAAAATGCTCGTCGATCGTGCTTAACGGACACGTTTCTGGGTTTTCCACGTGTCTCGCACGCAACGACTCGAAACGCTGTGTGTAGTTTTCTATAGTGAGCAGCTCTGGACGGAACGGATCGCTTGTTGCGCCGTCCGCCTGCGTGTGCAGCGCGTGGAGCTGCACAAGCGTCTTGAGCACGCTTTTTCTTCCACGGCCCGTGTGGTAGTACCTAACTCCAGCAAAAATGTCGTCGTTCTCGTCCAACTCGCGGTTTCTTGCCGGGTACTTTTCCTTTTCTTTTGACCACAGATTTTCCAAGTTGAGCTGCTCGCGGCGCTCGGCGGTCAGGAAGTGCACGTAGATGTTATCGAGCTTGCAGTCCATCATCATCCAAGTATTGGCGGACGCACCGTAGTCGTTGGCAGCGTAGGAAGGAGCTTTTTTCCCCTTGCGGAGAAGTCTGCGCTGGTACCGCGCGAGCTGGCCGGTCGTGAGCAGGCCTTCTGCAAGCGGGATCGTCTTGAGCGTGTGTTTGATGAAGTGGTTGAGCTCAGAGGTTGCTTTCTGCAGGTGCTTTGCACTTTTTCCCGTGCCTATGATCATGAAATCCGCAATTTCCTGGGCTCCGCCGTTGATCTCGCCGTTTGCGCCGTCGCGGAGGTCGAACAGGGCCAGGTCGGTCATCCCGAGCTTATCGGAGATGAATTCGAGGATCGGTTCTAGTGATTCCGGCGAGTTGGCTGGAACGGGCGGGGTCTCGATCTGTCTGGGCTGCGACGACAGCTCGGCCGATTGCTCGGAGCGGAGGTACCAGGGGAGATCTGGTGTCTGACGAGGGGCAGCAGTGGAAGAGAGTGTGCGAGAGCCTGGTGGCGAGCTGGGGGAGCTGGGGAAGCTGTTGACGCAGGGTGATTTGGTGGTTGCGCACGTCCTGGTGGCTGTGCATGTTTCTCTGCGCACGCTGGCAAGCAGCGCTAGCGGGCGGGACTGGCAACGTCTCCACATGGTTGGGGAGGGGGAGGGGGAGTGAGTTAGTTGGCAAGAGCAGAGTGCTAACATTGATGAAGTGAATTTTTTTTCATGAATTTTTCACCGTCGATCGGCGCGGCGGACGGGGGGAGGAAGCTGAGAAGGTGCGAAGGTAGAGGCATCGGGGGGAAGGGACGGCAAACAGGGTGGAGTTAGAGCGAGACGTATGGGACGGTGAGATCTGGCGGTCAACCACTCCATCTATTGCGTCGCTGGTGGCTAGCTTGCGATGGTTCTTCAGTCGCTTTAGTCGCCTTGATCGCTCCGCTCTCGAGTCACTTCGCGTCGATCGACCACGCGCAATTTACCTCCCTCCATAAAAAAAACCATCATCATAACTTCTCCATCACACTGCCACACCGCACACACCACAACCAACGAGCCCACGGCCCTCTATTCAGGCTCCCAGCGGCACAATCACCGCAACAACAAAAGTCCAAGCTCCACTCCTTGGTTCTTCCCCGCAACAAAGCCCCGCTTTCTCACTCATCGCTTCGCCCGTCGTTCGTCGTTCGTCGTCATGACCAGCCGCGACGCGCCAACCGCCAAGCAGACGGCTCCTGATGCCGCAGGAGACTCCTCGGCCGGCCACGCCACTGGCCACGCCACCGGCTCAAACTCAAACAGCGCCGCATTCGGCTACGAATACTCCAACTGGGGCGACACTGGCGAGTTCAACTTCCTTACAGACTCAGGCCTGCAAATAGAGCTCAACGCACACAGCCCGCCATTTATCTCGTCGGCGGGGTCCGCAATGATGTCACCCGTGAACGTTGCGAGCGTCGTGACGCCCGCGTCGCCAGCAGACTACGCACTGCAGTTACAGCAGTACCAAAACATGATTATGGAGTCCCAGAGGGCTCTTGGATTCAGAAACGGGCCGGGTCCTCAGAAAGACACGGGCTCCAGCACGCCGCAGCTCCAGCAGCCGCCGCAGCAGCCGCCGCCGCAGCTCCCCCAGAAGAACGCAAATGGCCCCGGTGGCCCCGGCGGCCCCGGGACCCCCGGTGGGAACTACACGGTGCCCTTTAGCGGCTCTTCAAACGTGCCCGGCTTCATGCCGTCGTTCATGGCACCGCAAACGATGCTGGCGGGGGCCCACCAGCAGTTTCCAGCGGGCCCTATCTCAGGCGGAATGCCAGGCACTGCGGGGGCTCCAGGTGCCCCAGGCGGCGCCGGGTTTGTCCCCGCACAGCTGCAACAGTACCCATTCCAGTCGCTCCCGCAGCAGCTGGTGCCGCAGCGGCAGGAGCTACCGCAGCCGCGCACAAAAGTGCGGCCGTGCGACCACTGCCGGCGGCGCAAGACAAAATGTGTGATGATTCCCGACTCAAGCAGCTGCAAAATGTGCAAGAACAAGGGTCTCAAGTGCACATTCTACGAAACCAACACGACGCTGAAGCGGGGCCTGTCGGCGAGCGACGCGGACGGGAGCAAAAGGATGAAGTTCGAGGACCCGTCGATCGTGCCTCCGCCAGACGTTCCGCTGCGGGACACGCTGCCGATCAAGGACTACGCCAGCATGCAGGGCCACTCGCTGTTGAAGAAGACGCTGAGCTTGCAGTTCCCGCGGTCGAGTTTCTACGTCGGGCCGACGTCGATCTACGACTCGCTTTTTCTGGAACGCATTGCGCTCGACAAGATCGACCAGTTCCAGCTCAACAAGGCCAACTCGATCCGCAAAGTGGCTGGCAACGTGCAGTTCACGCTGCGTGACGACTTCAGCGAGGACCTGTACGAGCGCTCCGAGTGGGACGCCGACAGCGTCGAGCGCTACGTGGCCCCGCACGGCCAGGAGCTGATCGACCTTTACTTCCGCACAGTCCACCCCAGCTTCCCGATCCTGCACAAAAAGGTGGTGCTAGAGAAGTACTCGCGCACGCACCGCGAGTTTGGTGCCCCGCTACTCGCGGCCGTGTACTGTCTGGCGATCCAGTGGTGGGACTACGACCCGCACTTGTCGCAGTTTGCCAAGCCGAACGTGGACTCTCTGCACAAGTTTGCGCTCAAGACGTTTTCGGACGTGATCCAGCGGCCGAAACTCAGTGCGGTGCAGGCTGGTTTGCTGCTGATGCAGTGTCGAACTGGCAAAAGCCAGGAGAACAACTGGCTTCTATGCTCGCAGGTGGTGGCTCTGGCCGAAGAACTCGGGCTCGGGCTCGACTGCGCGGGCTGGAGGCTGCCCAAGTGGGAGCGCGCGCTGCGCAAGAGACTGGCATGGGCCGTGTACGTGCAGGACAAGTGGTCTGCGCTGGTGGAGTCGCGGCCGAGCCACATCACCGAGGGTAAAAACTGGCTAGTTCGCAAGGTTGTGACCGAAGACTTCCCCGAGAAGGGCGGCGATTCGGACGACTTGAAGGAGGGACTGGCCGACTTTGAGAATGGAGAGGCACTGTTTTGTGAGATGATCTCGCTGAGCGAGATCCTGAGCGAGATCCTCGACACTTTTTACACCATGGCCAGCATCGAACGTGTGACGGCGATCGAAGAGGTTCTGCGGCTCGCCAAACCGCTCCAGCTCAAGCTCCGCGATTGGTACCATTCGTTGCCCAAAATGCTGCAGATGAACTCTACAAAGCCGCGCAAGTTCAACTCAAACGGATACCTGCAACTGGCGTACTTTGCGGTGGAAATCACGCTGCACCGGCGCATCATCTCGTGTCTGAATGCCCAGCGCGGCTCGGCGCCCGCAGAGCTCATCCAGGTGTGCCGTAACGCGGCCCGGACGCGGCTCACAGCCTCGATCGAGTTTGCAAGAGACCTCAAGGCCGAGCACTTCCAGGCGTTCTGGCAGTCGTCGGCCGTTAACAACTTTGCGCTTATCGGGGTCTTTGCAACGATTCTGTACGTCACGTCGTCGTCTGCCGAGGAGGCTAACGGGTACAAGCAGCAGATTTTTGATTACCGCTGGATTTTGAAGGTGAATAGTAAGAGTTTTGATATTGCCGGAGACGCACTCGAGAAGATTGACGGGGTGTTGAGAAATATCCCAGGGCTTTTGGACAACGCCGGCACCGCACCAAATGGCGGCTCGGTCGCTGGCTCGGTCGCTGGGACAGGCCGCACCACCGCGTCGTTCGACTCTCCATCGTCGGTCAACTCAGTCGGCTCTTCGCAGCCACAAAACAACGGCTCAGCCGCCCCCAGCACCACTCCGGCAGCAGCACCCACACAGACTGCCTACTCGTCCATTTCTGCATCGCCAGAAGTCAATCCCGTCACTCCAAATGTCGCACAGCCACAGAGCACAGAGAACGAACGCGAACAGAGCACCAAAAATACACCGGCTTCCGCTCACGCATCGTCATCTCCTGTCACCCGTGTCAAAGAAGAACCGGGCGAGTGACGGCGCCAGCACACTTACAGTTCTAGTCGCTCATTCGCCAAACATGATAATTCGTGATCGTATAGCATCTACAAAAAGGAGACAATTTTCCGTTTTTCAGAGCCTTCGTCTGTAGTTTGCGGGCCCGCCAGACTCGTCGGGCTCGTCGCAACTTCCTTGCGTTTCGAATTCTCGAAAGTCCCGTATTTGGCCCGCACCCGGTCTCTGTCAAGTCCCGAAAGCCCCTCAAAACGACTGGCAGGCAGCCCAAACTGCTCAAACCGCTGGTTCAAAACCGCAAGCTCGTGCTCAACGTCCTCTATAACAACCTCCCCCCGCTTCAGACCCTCAATCAGCGTTGTAAACTTGCGGAATCGCTGTCTGTAGTTATCGTCCAGTTCCTCGAGATAGTTTTTTTCTCTCATAATGTTGAGCACTGCAGACCCAAGAATCGTCACTAATAGCATCTGCCACATAGTCATGCGCAGAGACCGCTTCATCAAAACGTCTTTAACCTCTTTCTCGTTCTGCTCGGACTCTGCCTTGGCTTTCTCCTCCGCCTCCACCTCATGAAGTGGTCTTGGCTGTTCTCCAAGCTGGCTCGTGTACGCCGGTGACGGCCGCAAAGGCGCCGGATTTGTCGCCATTCTCCGCAACTGGCACAGATTCGTGCGAGGAACCTTCCTCAATGTCGTCATGTGTCTCAAAAACATGTCTGGTGTGGATGCTCTCGTGCTGATCTGGCTTCCCATCCGGTGAGACAATCTTTGAAATATTTTAGCTACTTTTTTTTACTCCACTCCGCTAAATAAAAAATCGTCGCGTCGTCCCATCTACTCACAATTCTTATCATACTTTGAACTTTGTATATACATAATACATACTCTTGTGTACTCAATCACGAGACGAACCAAGGTCGCCGTCATCATTCGCGGGATCATCATTCCCAACGCTTGGAGCCTCATCGTCAATGCTGAAATCCGCTTCAGAAGGCGCCGACACAGGCTCGTTCGAGGTGGTGAAGTCCTCAAAGTCCTCATCGTCATCGCCAATGTCGTTGCTCAGCCCATGCTCCAGGAAACTATCAATCTCTCTCGCATCGTCATCATTCGCATTGTATCCAAACAGCGACTCATCCTCGTCATCGATGATCCGGTCGTTGTACGTTGAGTTGAACCGGTGGTAGCTGTCCAAACCACCCCTTTTGAAACGAGAAAATAAGCCCTGCTTCAACACACCAGAAACCTTGTGCCGCAGGCTCAAAAACAAACCCACAGAGTACAGCCCCGAACGAACAATCTTATTCACAACCTTGTCCACGTTGTTCTCCTCAATTAGCACAATGTCGTCTTCGTCGTCTAGTCTGATCTCACCAAATCTTGAGAACCCACCGTTTCTACGGATTCCCTTTTCGTACACAAACCCTAATGCAACGAAGAACGCTGTGAGCGGCAAGAAAACCACCAAGAACAATGAAATCCCGTGCAACCCAGTACCGTGTTTGTGGTCATAGGCCTCCTTCTTGCCCGGACATGGGTGAGAAGTCCATTTGTCCAGTTCCAAACCTCCCTCACAAGTGCTCAATGGAATTTTTCTGTATCCAGTGGGCTCCCAATACTCAAACAGAGAGGAATCACGCGAGCAAACCTCCTCCTTGTTGATTGGCTTGAGCCCACGAATAAGCTTACAAGTGCCGTCTGATTGCTTCTCGTAGTTGTAGTCACACTCAAAGTCTGTTCTAACACATGTGCAATTCTTGAGTCTTTCGTAACCTTTCGAAAGAGGAGCAGCACCAACATAACAATCAGTGTGCGAGGGGTTTCTGCGCAGATAACGAGCCTGGTGACCAAAGAGACAATTATCAGCTTGGAATGGGTGTTTCGGAGACCAGTACTCAAAGTCATCTGATTTTTGAATATTGTTCAGGTCCAATTCACACTGTCTTCGATGGACTCTGCCAAAATCAAGAGCTATGGTCATGTCTTTACCGCTATTGTCCTTGGCAAACAACATGAACTTGCGAGCTGTATCAGAAGGAACCGTCGCAATATCCCATACATTCACTTCAGTCTCAGAGAACTCATATTCAATCCAAGTATCACCTTCATCCAGAGAGTAGAACACAGACTTCGTGCTTCCTTCTTTCACCAAAATCAAGATCGTTCCTTGGTCGCCAAACTCCCACATGTAATTTCCCTTTTTGACCTCGATCCAGCTGACTCCGGCATCCCGAGAAAAGAACGTTGCAGTGTCTTGGTCATTTTTGTTGCTTAATGATTCGCCAACATTTCCAACACCGAAAAACATTCCAATTGCCGATGCAGAAGCGTAGGTATCTCTAGTTGGATCTTTCTTCTCTGTGAAAGAATGCAAGTTCAGAGAGCACTTGTCCAATGATCCACCAGTACATGAGTACTTGGAACCTTCAGAATCGACAGGTGGGGGTAGCAAATATGTCCATTCCGCACCATCGTTGTGAGAGATCTTGGTCTTGAGCTGTTTTTTAGCTCTGGAGGACTTCACTTCTTCGTAGTTAGCAACAACATTCAACAGAAGAATACCTTCAAGACTTTGAACGCTCTCGAAATCAACGAAAGCGTACTCGTTTCTGTTCACGTTATCAATCGATGTCACATATAATGTTCCATTGTAGTTTGATTTCAAAAGTGAGCCAAACTCTCCTTGAGAGAAAGAGTTTGTTGTCACATGCATGAACACCTGTTCTGAGTTCACCTCAAGAACCGTGTAGGCTGTTTGTTTTGTCACTTGAACGTTTTGCGGGAATTTTGCTTCTGCAAATGTCTTTCCGTCCACAGAAACAAATGCATTCAAAGAAGCGTCGTCATTCAAGCGAGCCACAATGATGAATTCTCCTGACTCAGTGGATCCGATTATCGTTTCGAAAGGAACGCTAGGAGACGTCTTGAAGTAGTCAGAGCTGGAAATCAGTCTGAACGACTGCTTGTCCGAGTTCAACTGATCACAGAGAATCAATGTTTCGTTGACCGAGTACTCTTTTCCA
Organism: Ogataea ganodermatis; assembly: GCA_030569375.1. Lineage (NCBI taxonomy): Eukaryota > Fungi > Ascomycota > Pichiomycetes > Pichiales > Pichiaceae > Ogataea > Ogataea ganodermatis. The sequence continues at coordinate 268,955 of JAJMKV010000004.1, forward strand.
TCAAGCAAGGATCCAACAAACCGACAAGACCTGACATCATCCACCAGATGATTGAACTGAGAACCTCCGTCGGTAGTGTAGAAAGCTTCTAATTTGCAATTGGAAGAGAACACATTCTCACACCCTGTTTCGCCGTACCAAATGAACTGCAAAGGATCATGCTTATTGAAGGAGAGTCTCGAAAGACCATAAACGTTGAAATCGACCGGCGCATCACGCTCGTTGAAGCTAAGTGCACGGTCATTTGAGATGTATAACTTGCTGTCCTCCGTTATCACATACACGTAGTTAGGGAAGTATGGATTGGTGGTGACGGAAACAATGGTTCCGGCAGCAGCAGGGAACGGTCTGAAAGCCGACCCTCCATCAAACGAAAGGAAGAGATCCTTAGAGTTGACTAAAACCAAAAGAGTCTCATCTGGTATACCATTTTGATCCGGATCTGCATTCAGATAGACATAATTGGAGATTCCTTGATCAAACGACGACTGTGTCACTTTGATAACAGGTTCAAGTTCTTCCGAGTTACATGCAAAAGTGACATCATCTTTTTGAATCTTGTAACCACCTTTAGTATCGCAAATGTTGTTGGGGATCATTCTTCGAGAAGTCAACTTGACTTCTTTTTTGTCTTTGCAGATTTCCGAAAGCACAATCGACGAAATTGGCTCACACTCATCAGCATCATTCTTTTGAAAACCGAACTCGCACTCTGTATCATCAATTGTACAGGTGCATGGCTCCTCAATCACCTCAAGATCCTTGTAGTTCTGCTTCACAAAACACTCAGCGTTTTGTTTTCTTCTCATGAACTTTTCACGGTGTCCAAAAACACAAACAGGGGATTTGGTTTCAGGGTCCACCCTGGCGTACCATTCCTCCATGTCTTTGGAGTCGCACACTTTGTCGAAAGCAGACGAAAAGTCAACAGCATACGTGTAGGACTTTCTTTCGTTCACATCGACTCCAACAATGATCAACGTCTGGGTGGTACCATCAACTGTAGAAAGAACGTAGAGTGGGAGAATATGCCTTCCCAAGTCCACTGTTCTCCACGACTCTCCTTGGTCCAGCGAAAAGTCAAACGAAGAAGGCAGTTTATCTTCCTCTCCAGTCAATAGAAACTCAATGGTGACAGGGATCACCATGATAATATTGCCCAAATCACCAAATGAAAAGACGCTGCTTTGATCAAAAACTTTTCTCCAAGTCAAACCTCCGTCTCTCGAAACATAGGTTTTATAATCACGATAGTCATGGGATAAGTATTGTCCTGTACTGCCAATTCCAACCAGAATTCCTGGAGTCGGCCCACTCACCATTTTTCCATCCCCAGTTCTCTCCGATAACCACATGAGGTTTAGTGAACATTTTTCGTCGCCCTTGCAGCTTTCATCGTCTGAGACCTTTAGATACGACCACGTTTTGCCGTCGTCAAAAGAAATCTCAGACTTGTCGTCTGGCATTCCTGTCTTTGGATCAAATCTGTGGGTTTTGGACAAAAGCCAGATTCCATCAATGTTTTGGACTTTTTGGGTGAGTCCTCCAATCGAGGCGTCTTGGTACATTCTTTCGAAAAAAAGACCTGTAGAGTCCGACTTGTAGATGTCGCTAGCAATTCCTAGATCTTTCGAGTTACTACCGCCATCCAGGGCGAGGTGAATCGACGATGGGGTAGAAGCAAGAATTGAGAGAGACCACTCTTTCACCTGATCCTCGAAATGTGCTTTGCGGAACTCGACACCGTCTTTCGAAACATAGATAAACAAGTTGCCCCGTTTGCTAAATCTGTCAGAGCTCACGGTTGCCACAATGAAGGACTGCACCACTTGAAGGGTTGCGACATGCAGTGTCTCCAACTGGCCTCCGGCTGGTGAAGCAATGGTCTTGAAAAAATCATCAGAAGAAACGATTTTGGAGAAATCGCCATCTGTAGTGTCACCGCTTCTCTGCAAACATAGAATTTTTGAGTCGGATCCTGCCGTAAACGCTGGGTTAGATTTCGCAAAAAAACAGTCGTCCAATCTTGGTTGATCTATTTTTTTAGGAGCAGTTTTGAGACCGTCGCTGGTGTAATACCACACAGCAGGGCAACGGCCATGCGTATTCCTGCTACAGATCGTGAAGGAGAACAAAAGCAGGTCAGTATTCGCATAATTGACTTTGACATGTGAACTGACCACCTCTCCCTCAAATTTCTCTATTTCAAAAGAGCTCCAGGTCTTTCCTTGATCTTTAGTATAGAAGTGTGAGGAGTTCGAAGAGAAAGCAAATCCCAACTGGTTGTTGTTCTCGACCTGCTCAATTGTAATAATTTCAGGCTGCTTTCCATTTTTGTCTTTCAGTTCAATAGGGTTCCAAGTCTTTCCGTCATCGTGAGAGGAGTGAACTTTGTTAGCATTCAGCAAAAGTAGAGACGGAGAGTCATCAAAATATAGCACATTCTCAACCTCTTCGAATTGGTTAGTCGTGATGCTAGGTTTCCAATCCTCGCTAAGAGCTGCCACACTAAGCGAGTGTCCCAGCAAACATACGAGGATTGATATCCATTGGCGTAACATCATCTTTGTTTGTACGCAAGAATCAGAGACTCATAAAGAGGGCTCGTGTAATCTCTTGATTTTTCCTAGTTTGCTGATTTTCAAACTGTTCTATTGATCTGGTTCGCCAAACAGAGTTACTTCTCTTTTGAATATTTGCCTAGTGTGCTATTGTGACAGGTTGAAGACACCCCAATTGTTACAATTGCTTACACTTATTTGCCCCCAGCAGTCTATAAGCTCCATACTAAGAGCAGCAAAAAAATATATCCCGATTATGATTCTGCGCGCCAGGGCTCCATAACCTGCCAGCTCATGGCTTGTTATAAAATGGGCTCTCTGAACAAGGATCGCAAGCCAATGCATGTTATTTGAAAGCAGTAGATTAACAGCCAGATATATTACACTATGATACACAGAAAGACCATCTTACGAGAGAGTTTCGGCTTAGCAGAACCGCTTGGGACCAGTCACTCCCACGAGATACTGACTCTGCTCTAAAATGGCGATGTGTCCTTTGGTCGACAGCCCCAGGTTATCCAGACTCACGACAGCGACAGTAAGCGCATTGACAAGCGTGTCTTTGTCTCTCGTAGGCACTCGCAGTAACGCCTCTGTGCCTTCATGCTTCAAGATGTCAACCTCAATGGCTTCGCCCATCACACCGTAAAATTCGCGCAAAGCAGTCGACACAAGGGTTCTCCACGTGAGATCATCCAGAACAGGCGTTTCCTGATTGCTGATTTGGGTGTATATTCTGACAAGGGGTGTTAGAATTGATTTCGCTTTCGTGACGATCGATCATACTTACAGCTCTACCTTCAGGTAGTACCATTCGGGGTGTTTGATCTTGGTTTCCCACATATTGGATCAGTCGCAACTGACAGAGCTGATTGTGGACGATGAGCTTGTGTGCCAAAGCTGTAGGTTTGAATTTGTCTACTTGAAGTTTTTTTTTTCAACTTATCAAATCTGCGTCGATCGACGCAGAAATGAAAAGTTCTGAAGAACACAAAAAAAAAAAATTCAAGTTCAATCTGATGAACCTTGTCACCACTGGAACTTGCCTCAACCTCACAATCATGTCCGATGACGAGTCCTTGCTCGACGGAGCTATCTTTGAAGAACCAGAAAGTTTCCGCCCGAGTAAACCAGAGGGGAAAACTGTCCAGTATAGCAGGAAAAACGGTCAATCAGTAGACATACGACTCATTGGATCCTCACCGCTCTACGGGCACATCCTCACAAACGCTTGCAAGTCTGTGGCACAATACCTAGAGACTAACTATGCAACGGTGGTGAAAGACAAACACGTTTTAGAGGTAGGCTCAGGCGGGGCGCTACCCTCAGTTCTATGCGGACTCTTGGGAGCAAGCAGGGTCGTTGCCACCGACTACCCGGATCCAGAGCTAATCGAAAACATCCAGTACAATTTTGAGAACAACAATTTGAGCAGCAGTGTATGTGCTAGTCGAGGATTTATCTGGGGAAACTCTGTTGATGAGCTTAGAGAGCTTGTCCATGATCGTCCATATTTTGATCTTATCATCCTAAGCGATGTGATTTTTAATCATTCGGAGCACCGCAAGCTACTCAAGAGTTGTACGGAACTGCTATCTCCAGGGGACGATGCGCAAATTCTGGTGTCATTTTCTCCGCACAGACCGCATCTTTTGCAGCAAGACTTAGACTTTTTCTCGCTTGCGCAACAGGAATTTGGCTTCGAGGCACAATTTCTCGGGCTCGAAATGTGGTCTCCCCTGTTTGAAAACGACCATGACGAAACCACTGTGGAGATTCGCAGCAGGGTGTACAACTACGTTTTGCGCTGGAAACGATAAATAATTGACCTGTGTAAGGGTTTATGCAAGCTTTGTGTTTTTTTTTTCTTTTTTTTCGAGACCCCGAGATCTATGCCGGGGCGCGCACGACCTTTCAGATCTCGGCATTTGCTCTCGGGGATGGCTGGTTACAGATTTGTTTCGAATCTGGGGAAAGGTGCAGGTTCGAGACATCGGTTGCTGGAGCGCGAAGATGATGGTTTGTGACATTTTTCCGCAAAGGGATCCAAAAAAGAACAGCCATCAGGGGCTGTTTCAGGGATTGTTCCTAATACAGCAATTAGCCTGTTTGCCATGACGGCGAGGCTGGTGGAGACTGGATCGAGCTAGTGGTATATAACTCGGTGTCTCGCTGCAGAACGATGGCATCGATGGATCTCTTGAGATGTTTCTTCTGTCGGAAAATCCAACCCAGTCATTCATTACAACCACTGCAACCACATTCGCTTGTTACTCCAGTCACTGTTAACAAACAAACTAGTCACTCTTTATACATATAAAACAAGCCAATGCTTTCATTCACTACACTCACACAAATTGCTAGCAGCGTTCTGCTGCTCACGACGTCGGCCGTGGCATCTTTTGATGCTTCGGCCAACACCAATGTTGCTCTTTACTGGGGTCAGGCCTCTGCCGGCTCACAAGAAAGACTGTCGTACTACTGCGACAGCGACTCTGCCGACATCATTTTGCTGGCTTTTATGACAGATTTCTCGAGCGCAGACTCTGTGCCAACACTTAATTTTGCCAGCGCATGCTCGTCTACCTTCTCTGACGGTCTATTGGACTGTGACGAGATCGCATCCGACATCCAGACCTGTCAGGATCAGGGAAAGAAGATTTTGCTTTCTCTTGGAGGAGCGAGCGGGGATTACGGGTTCTCATCCGATTCTGTTGCTGAAGACTTTGCCGAGTATCTTTGGAACACTTTTGGAGGTGGAGACGCTTCTGAGAGACCGTTTGGTGATGCCGTCGTTGATGGATTCGATTTCGACATTGAAAACGACGACAGCACCGGGTACGCTGCCTTGGCCACCAAGCTGAGAAGCTACTACTCTGAAGATTCCTCTAAAGACTACTACATTTCTGCTGCCCCACAGTGCGTGTATCCGGATGCTTCGATCGGAGACATGCTTTCCAATGCCGACGTTGACTTTGCGTTCATTCAATTCTACAATAACGACTGCAACCTCGACAAGACATTCAACTGGGACACCTGGGCGGACTTTGCCTCCAACACCTCTCCAAACTCCGACATCAAACTTTTCATTGGTCTTCCTGCTTCCTCGAGCGCTGCCACCACCGGATACGTTGACGTTGACACAGTTGAGTCTACTCTGAGCTCGATTGTTGGCAGCTCCGACTCCAACTTGGGTGGTATCATGCTCTGGGATGCTTCACAGGGATACTCTAATGACGTTTCTGACAGTGAGAACTATGTTGATGCGATGAAAAGTCTTTTGACCAGTGCTTATGCTTCCACTTCCACCAGTTCTACTAGTACCAGCAGCACCAGTACCACAAGCAGCACCAGTTCTACCAGTTCTACCAGTTCTACCAGTTCTACAACTTCTACTAGTTCTACTAGCTCCACTAGCTCCACTAGCTCGACTACCTCCACCACTTCAACAAGCTCTACGTCCTCAACCATTGAGTCAAGTGTGACTGCTGATTCTGTGCCAAGCTCCACCACTACCACACAGTCATCAACCACTGAATCTGAGCCAACTTCTACTGAGCCAGCTTCCACTGAGCCAGCTTCTACCAAGTCAACTTCTACTGAGTCTACTTCTGCTCAAACCACCTCCACGGATGCTCCAAAGGAGCCAGAATCCACTGAGGCTGCCTCTTCTGAAACCAGTTCTACTACCATCACCTCTCCAGTCACCACCGTCCAAACCACCACATCCCAAGTGACATCTGTTGCTGCCACAACGGTCGTTGAAGCCGAGGTTGCGTCGCTGGAAACTGCACCAGAAAGTGCAATCACCCAAGTCACCGCCCAGCCAACCGCAGCCCCAGCCTACCAGTTCACCACATTCGCCACGGTGACGGTTTCCACCACCACGTCTGCATCTTCGGCTGCTGCTACCGCTACCGCTACCGACTGCTCGTCGCTTTCAGGAACCGACAAGGCCAAATGTCTCAACTCCAACTACGACAACGGGCTGTTCCTTGGCTCGGCCGACTCGTGCTCCACCGACGGTGAAATCGCCTGCTCTGCAGACGGAAAGTTCGCCATCTGCAACTTTGGGTCCTGGGTCACCATGGAATGCGCTTCTGGAACCACTTGCTACGCTTACGTTCAGAATGACGAGGTCGACACCGGTTGCAACTACGTTGACCAGAAGTCTTCGTTCCAGAAGAGAGACACTACAAGTGTGTTGCATGCTTTCAAGAGAAACTTCTTGGGCCACAGACACCATGCTCATTGAGGTAATAGGTTAATCAAACGTTATGCATTTAGGTAATAAAATAGTTATGAAGGAACAGAGGAGTAAAAGACGAACAAGAGACGACCATGCGGTGACCAGCAAAAATGATTTGGTTTTCATTTGCGAGTCACGTGATCTCGATTAAATGGCAGCTTGAGACATCGTTCAAGTTGAATTACAATCACCCCCTCCACCCATCACCGATCACCCTTGAATAAACTGGGAAATAAAAGAACAAGTGCCGTGGAGAGTTGCTGTCACAATTTATGGACGTCCACCAGTCATCACAAGGTGCAATTTCAAATGGTAGCAAGTAGAAAAAAATGATAGCAGCTAGATAATTTGTATTATCAAGCTCAATTTCAAACTCACCAACCTGCTATTACGTTACAGCGATAACTAACGGCTAGAACCGGTCGTGATGATTAGTCGCCAAGCCTTTTCGCTTCGCTCAGAGTGATGGCTCACATTTCTCGGAGAAGCTTACGATACTTACGACACATCACATATACAACCTCCCACACGTGACTACCAAAACGTATAAAACCACATGACCCCCGCAACCTCACCACGTCTATATCCCATTTCTACATCTAACCTTCAAATCGCGGTCATGTCAAAGGCCACCAGGGCAGTGAGCGCGCCAAGAATTCGGCCAAGAACCGTTAAGGAAAAAACCCCGACGAGCGAGCGGGAAAACAAAGAAAAATCTCAACACCCCCCCATTCGGCCGACAGAAACACCGACAATCCGAGTCCGCGGTGATGAAGATGAAGTTGATTACTACGCGTCATCAGAGCCTGGTGAGTCGGGTTCGGAAGAGGGCTGGAGAAAGCGCCGTACGCAGCGACGGAGGTCAGCCAGGATCTGCAAGCCGCACGGGACCAGAGTGAAACGGGTCCGGCTGGGCCCAGTAACAGCCCGGCTGGAAGCACAACTGGAAGCACAACTGGAAGCACAGCGTAAAACTCCGCCAATGCCGCAGACACAAATACCCGCCAGAACTGCCCCTGGCCTGGTGCAGCGATACAACAGACTCGTGGTTGCCTATTTCCTCGGGGGCTACGGTGTGGCTGTGGCTGCAAGAGTCTATGGAGCACTGCGGGGATGATCGTCTGAACGGGGTGCGGCCATGGTTTCCCTGGGAATCTGGTGGTTGAGCACCAGGCCCGAATTGGCGCGAGTCGGCTGCATCCGACTCGCTGCAAAGCGCCTCGCTAGGCTCTGCCTGGCTCTGTTTTCCCGCTTGACCTGCGCCGATCGTTGCGCGCAATCCACCATTTCTTGCGCTATCAGTGATCGTGTCCCGGCAGAAGCATAGAAAATTTTTTTTTTTTTAGGTTCTCGATAACGCTTACATAAGCAAACCCTTAGATAGCCAAAAACCCATCGGGGTAGAAAATATCTCTTTGTAATCAACCCGTCTGACTCATCTTGGAGCTATTTAAAACCAGCATTTGCCCATAGAGTCCGCGAGGTTGGCAGTCCAAAGCACGCGTCTCACACGCATCAACCCAAGCGACCATCATGAGAATGAAGAAGTTTTCTTCGCCCTCATCTCCGGGCTCCATTGACGGCGACCCTGAGAAACGAATCACAGACCCACGGCTCCAGCCCCAAAAACGGCTCTTCTCGTGGCTGCTGGCCCGCCGCAAGCTAGCGCATCTGCCAACACCGGAGGAGCGCGTGAGGTACCCGTTCAAACAGACAAATCCATTCAGTCAGCTGCTGTTCCTGTGGTGTCTGCCAGTGCTCCAGGTGGGCTACCAGCGGATTCTGGAACCGGAAGATCTGTACAGAATCGAGAAAGGCTCGGAATTCGACGTGGAGCAGAACGCTATCGAGTTCAAGATGCATTTCACGCGTCGAAAGGAGGCCATTGAAGCCAAGTACTTGAAGAAAAAAGGTCTGGAAGACACCCCGGAAAACCGGCTCAAAATTGCCTACGAGGACCCGGACTTTGAGTACCCGCCGTACCTGGTGCTGATGTCGCTGTTTGACACGTACCGGTGGAACTACATTGTCAGCCTGTCGTTTAAGCTGGCGACCGACGTGGCCATGGGGTTAAATCCAATGCTGATGCGTGCCCTCATTGCTTACGTGCACCGCAAAGCGAGCGGATTGCCTGTCGACAAGACCGGTTACGGATACGCCGTGGGAGTCTCGTTGCTTGTGATGACGACCGGATTCGGAATGGCGCATTTCTTCCACTCGAGCGCGTTCATAGGTGCGCAGGTGAAGGGAGTTCTGACTAAAGTGCTGTTGGACAAGTCTTTCAAGCTCGACCGGAGTGCGAGAAACGAGTTCTCTCCCGCAGTGATCACCTCGCTGCTGGGAACAGACCTGTCGCGGATCGACTTTGCCGTTAACTTTTTTCCGTTCACCGTGATGTTTCCGACCACTCTGGCGATTGCAATTGTGCTGCTCGCTCACTACCTCGGCGGAGCCGTGCTCGCAGGTGTGGGCTTTTTTCTGCTCATGACCGTGGTGATTGTGTACGCCACCAGGCCGCTGATGAAGCTGCGTCGTGGCGTCAACGTCTTCACCGACGGACGTATTAGACTTGTCAAAGAGCTGCTCAACAGCATGAAAATCATCAAATACTACTCCTGGGAGCCACCGTACTCCCGTCTCGTTTCTACGATGCGCAGCAACGAGATGGGGCTGATGCTCAAGATCCAGTTCTTGCGGAATTCGGTCACTGCGCTCGCCACGTCGCTCCCCAGTCTTTCTTCCATGGTGGGCTTCCTCGCCATGTACGGCTACCGCGGCTCGCTCTCTGGCGCCGCCAACATTTTCTCGTCGCTTGCTCTGTTCAACATTTTACAGACCAACATCTCGCTGCTTCCAATTGCGCTCAGTTCCTGCGCGGACGCCTACATTGCGTGCAAGCGTGTCCAGAGCTATCTGGTGGCTTCTGAACAGCGGCCTGACGAGAACTACATCCGCGAAAAGGATGCCGACTGGGCGTTGCAGGTGACGGAAGCAGAGTTCACCTGGGACGAGGATAGCATTTCCAGAGATGTGGCTGAGGAGGCCGGTGTGGCTGAGGATATGGCTGAGGCTAGCGACTCGGACTCCTGCCCACACGTTTTCACAGGACTACACTCGGTCTCTTTCCAGATTCCGCACGGAGAGTTCCTGGTTGTGACTGGCCCGATTGGAAGCGGAAAGTCGTCGCTGCTCTCGGCACTGAGCGGACTGATGCCCCGTTCGGCCGGACTCGTTCAGGTTTCCGGCCAGCTGCTGCTCTGCGCCGCGCCATGGATCCAGAACGCCACGGTTCGCAACAACATTGTGTTTGGCAGTCCTGAGGATGACGAACTGTACCAGGACGTTGTCGCGTGCTGCGGGCTCGAAAGTGACTTCGAAATGCTTCCGGCGGGCGATCAGACCGAGATTGGAGAGCGTGGAGTGAATCTGTCGGGAGGTCAGAAGGCGCGGATTACGCTTGCTCGTGCCGTGTACCGTGTTTGCGGTGACCCAGAGAACAACATCATTCTGCTCGACGATGTTTTGAGTGCAGTGGACGCCAAGGTCGGCCGGCACATCATGGACCGGTGTATTCTGGGTCTACTGGCTGGTAAGACGCGGATCCTTGCGACACATCAGCTGTCGCTGATTCACAGTGCCAGCCGGATCATGTTTTTGAACTCCGACGGGACGGTGGACATTGGCACGGACGAAGAGCTTTTGGCACGGAACAAGGAGTTCGGCCGGCTGATGGAGTTCCAGGCTGATTCCACCGAGGAGGCGGAAGAGGAGGAGGAAGAGCAAGGTGGTGTAATTGCCGAAATTGCCGACGATGAAAAAAAAAGCGAGATGAAGACCATTTTAAGCAGGTCTGAGCATCTTTCACGGAGCTCATCGAGCGTGAGTGACATCTCGATAGCACGGAAACAGTCGATTGCGCGCTCTGCGCGCGACGGAGTGCTGATCCAGAAGGAGTTTCGGCAGACTACGGCTGTTTCTGGGAAAGTTCTCCACGAATACCTGCAAGCCGGGTGCGGAAAGCTGGGTGTTCCGTTTACGGCATGGATGGTTCTGACCAGTATGGTGCTAACAACGTTTTGTTTCCTTTTCCAGAACGTGTGGCTTTCGTTCTGGCAGGAGCGCAAGTTTCCCGACCGCAGCGACGGGTTCTACATTGGCATCTATGTGATGTTCTCTATTCTGTTTGTTGTGTGCACAACGTGGCAGTTCTGTACGATTGTCTACGTGGCGAACAACGCGTCTGAGAAGCTGAATATTCGTGCTTTGGACCGGATTCTGCTGGCTCCGATGTCGTTTTTTGACACCACACCTATGGGCCGGATTCTGAACCGGTTTACCAAGGACACCGATGTGCTCGACAACGAGATTGCCGAGCAGGCGCGTCTGTTTTCGTACGGTGTGGCCAACATGTGTGGAATTTACATCATGTGCATCGTGTACATGCCATATTTTGCGATTTTTGTGCCGTTCATTCTGCTCACCATGCTGATTTTGTTCCAGTACTACCAGGCAACGGCTCGGGAGGTGAAACGGATCGAGGGTGTTCAACGGTCGGTGGTTTACTCGAACTTTGACGAGGTTTTGCAGGGAAGCGAGACGATCAAGATTTACAACGCGGTGGACTCGTTTATCGACAAGAACACACAGCTGATCAACGGCATGAACGAGGCTTACTTCCTCACCAACGCTTTGCAGCGGTGGCTGGCTGTGACTCTGCACATGGTGACGGCGTTGATCTCGCTGATTGTGTCGCTGATGAGTGTAGCACGGGTGTACAAGATTGGCGCTGCGGCGTCGGGACTTGTGGTTTCTTACAGCGTGTCGATGAGTTTCAGTCTGATCAGCACGACACGTTCCATGGGGCAGCTCGAACAGTACCTGAACTCTGTGGAGCGGATCTGCGAGTACGCGCTGGACATGCCGCAGGAGGCGGCGTACGAAACGGCGGACGCTGAGCTGCGGCCGCGCGAGAGCTGGCCCGAAGACGGGGCCATCTCTTTCCGTGACGTGTCTCTGCGGTACCGGCCTGGACTTCCGCGCGTTCTCTCGGACGTTTCGCTGGAGATCAAGCCGCGCGAGAAGATTGGAATCTGCGGCCGCACGGGTGCCGGGAAATCGACGATTATGACGGCATTGTACCGGCTGTCGGAGCCTGAAGGGTCGATTGTGATTGACGGGGTGGATATCACCAAGATTGGACTTCACGATCTGCGTTCGAAACTTTCCATCATCCCGCAGGATCCTGTGCTTTTCCAAGGCACCATCCGGTCGAACTTGGATCCGTTTGGCGAGCTGGACGACGACACATTGTACGACTCGTTGCGGCGGTCAGGGTGTATCTCGGAGGCGGAGTTTGCGCAGGTTAAGGCGCAGAAAAGCGGCCAAGAAGAGCTACACAAGTTCCATTTGGACACCGAGGTGGAGGACAACGGGGCCAACTTCTCGCTGGGCCAGCGCCAAATGCTCGCCATCACTAGGGCGATTGTGAAGAACTCGCGGATTCTGATTTTGGACGAGGCCACTTCGAGCGTGGACTACGAGACCGATGCCAAGGTCCAGGCGACGATTGTCCGGGAGTTTGGCGACTGCACAATTCTGTGTATTGCTCACCGTCTCAAGACAATTGTGAACTACGATCGGATTCTGGTGATGGACAAGGGAAGAGTGGCGGAGTTTGACACGCCAAAGAAATTGTACGAGGAGGGAGGAATCTTCAGAGGAATGTGCGACAAGGGAGGTGTGATGGAGGCAGATTTCGACCAGTAGTTGACGACCGAGTCGCTCAAAGTCAAGCCAGTACGATTTGGAGACACGCAAATGCCAAGAATAAAGATATGGTGACTTGCAAATGACCCCCTTCGTTCTTCATCGCTCAATTACCATGCAGTAGTCCTCTATATTAATATACACATACATATTCTGCGTCACCATCATCTCGTGACCGTCCATCTTGTCTGACTGCGCTGTCGTCTGGGCTTTCAAGAGTGGTGTATCCGAAGGATGAGGTTGTGGATGACTCGGGCCATTGTCTGGGTTCGATCGCCGATCAATAGGAGTTGTAAATCATTAGACCATCAATCAACCATCACTAGAAAGCGAGCAGCGAGCAGCAATGCATCGCAAAGCATGCAAGCTTTGCTTCCCTTTTGTATTCGTCTTTTCGTCATACTCATATGCTTAACCACCCCTTGCACCTCTCATAGACATAAAATGAACAAGCAAACATCGGAACAATCTTGATGAAACCTATCCCCAATCCAACATAGAACCCCTTCAACCCCCTCTCGGCGTAAATCATCCCCACCGTGCGACTAATCGAGTAGAACTGTCCACCCGAATTTGTCACCGCGCCAACCTGCATTCGCCGACGGATCACCTCAAACGGATATGCCGCCGCCTGTGCCACCATTCCCGCTCCTCCTCCAGCAAGCAGCTGTGCCCACATCTGCAGCGGTTTCCGCGTGTCGAACGAAGACTCGGACTTTGTTTTCTTGATTTTGCCTCCATAATCCAGAACCGTGTACTGAGCCAGCGCATCAGACCTGAAAAAATCGTGAATCAGGTCGTGCGAGTAGAATGAGACACCAGCATACGGAACCATCCCAAGAATCGTGGGCACAAACCCACGGTAGAAGTTGGTCAAGGCATGGAAAACATGAATATTGGAGTTGAGAAATCTGGTTGGTAGCGTGCTCGAATCGCTCACAATGAACCGCGGTTGTTCGTGATAAATCACGTTTAAAATATGCCATATTTTGCCTCGTCCATAGTTGATTTGTCGGTTCGACGTTTCAAACGCCAGTCGCACCCGGATCAGGTCCAGCGGGTATGTGAACGCCACAGACATCACTCCGGCCAAAGAACCGGCCACTAGTCTTCTCCACGCGGTTTCAAACTCGTCACGGGGGATTAAAACTGTCCGAATCTGCTCATAACACACAAACTTGATTGCAGCATACGGGAAAATTCTTAAAAGTGTCGCTGAATGCCCTTGATATAATCCCAGTAACCCAGCATTTTGGTAGATCAGCTGAATCGTCTTGAACATTCCTTTGAACGACCCGGCCAGATGTCTATAGTGCGGGTTGTTGGTTTGGAAAAGAATCTTCACCCGGTCCAGCGGCGCGATCAGCGTCTTGGCCGATATTCCAGCCACGCCGCCTGCTATCCCGCTGCGAACAACGTATTCGAGGGACTGCTTATCGATCTTTTCAGGTCCCACGTGCGACGGCACTGCTGGAGAGATTCTTCTGGAAACAGTCGAGTCAGACATGGCATGTGCAAGATTTCCTGATCAAACGGGTCCTCGGAATCCACCGAGAAAATGGACGAAAATGTTAACGGGTGGTGGGCTTGACAGGACGTCTGATTTTCGAGAGCACTTCAGAGCGATAATCCGTGTGCAAATGTTATAAACTCTCAAGAACTGATGGTGTAATGAGAAGAAGGAAGTACACCAGTCCTCTTCTGTTTTTTTTTAAGCTTGCCCAGGAAGATGATCAATTTAAAAGAAAAAAAAAAAAAAAAAAATCATTCGCGAGCGGAAACACCGCGCGGAAACGCAGCACGGATTCATTTCCGGTCCGTGTGGAGAATCAAAAACGGTTTTCGGTCGAAAGCTTGCGTGCCCCGCTTTCTCTTGGGGTGACAAAGTGACCCGGTGACGGAAATCGAATTTTTCTCAAATGATCCCGGCGTTTTGTGGGGCCAAGGGGGTTGATGAGGTTGATTCAGCCAGATCCAGCCCGCCCGTTTAGTATAAATTGCAGCTGGATCAAGGGCCACTTGATTGAACTCCGATCCGCTCATCTGCGTTCTCGGGCACTACACCTACACGCCTAGCAGTGTGATCCTAAACAGGGCTTCAGTAAGAATTATAGGTAAGTGTTTTGCGCTCGACTCTCAACCACTTGGCAGTTTCATCCCCTGTTCTTTTGCGAGAGGACCATTGGTAATCCAAAATGAAAAAATGATCACCATTGGTAGTCCGAAAGTGATCACCGGTGATCACCACTTGCATTACATAATTGCAATTCTCCATCACTAGCTCTCATTCGCACTCCGTACTTCTCGGTAGTTCCTTAGCCGGCTCGCTCGCCCAGTCGCCTGTCAACTCATTCAAAAACTCCGCCAACTCAAGCTTCCCGCCTTGTTGCTCGAAACACCACCCAAGCAACTTGACCAACCGCTTCAACTTGACCGTCTCGCCCTCACTTAGTTCTCCCTCCAAGTCCGCAACCACATCCTCTTTCTCCTCCTTCTCGCTGTCGTCGTAAGTGCCATCCAGCTCGTTCAGCCCGCTGAATCCGCCCTCATTCACCAGAATCGCCTTGTTCACCAAGTCGGCCACACGGTTGCGCAACTTCAAGTTTAAAAGTTTCTTCAGCGTCGCAGGAATCAGACTCTGGTTGTCGTTGCGAAGGTGATTACCAAAACAAAGAAGAGCCATCGTAAGCTCCAACTCCTTAATGTACGTCACATTCTGTAGGATCTTCACGGTTGACAGTCTGCTCGTGATAAATTTCAAAACAGTGGCCAAAAACTCCTTCTCCTCCACACCGGTGTCGCCCAAAAATTGTGAGCGAATGATCTCAATCAGATTCAGATGAAGAAGCTTGAAATAAACATATTGATTTTTCTCAAATAGTGTTGGAGACCTTTCGTTCACCAATGTAATTGCCTCCTCTACACGGCCGTGTAGAATGTGCAACTTGATAGCGTTTCTGGTTTTGATGGTGGACAGTCCAGAGCTTAGCCTCTTATACTTGTCAAAATCCATCATCATGTCGTCATCGTCTTCCAAGAGGCTTCCTGGCTGCAGTAGCAAGTTTCCGTACGCTCGGTTGATGTTTTCCTCTATTTTCTGGGCACTAAACAGCGACTCGGCATCGAAGTCCTCGTTCTCGCCATCGGGATGGCTTGTCTCGATTGGCTGTATTTGTTTTTCGTCCTCAATTCCTTCCAACTCTTCCACTATAAAATTGAATCCAAGCTCTTTGGAAAACTCCCGAACAGCTCCAATGTACCCTTCGTGAATGAGATAGTTCAGAATGAGACAATTGATATCCTGTTTCAGCTCGTAGTACTCTTGCGAGTGTCCTAAATCGTCAGTCCAGTCTTTCCACGATGCTGTTCCAGCACCACGCGCAAGTTGCGCATGTATCTCTTTAAGCCCACTGTTTTGGGAGAGAAATCTGCTGTATTCGGAAATGTAATTGTAAGCCATTGTGGAGAGACAAACGACAGGACATGAGAAGAAGTACGGATGACAAGGTGAGATGCGGTTATTTTCTGGAGTAGACAAATGTTATCAGACACCCGTGCACCAGAAACTCCTCCCGCTACATCTACCTACTCTCGAATGTATATAACAAATCAATACCTTTTTCGATCCACCGATTCTTCGCTTCAAACCCAACTGATGACCAATTCTTTGCATATTACCCCGCAGATGGGTCAGTTGGTAGTTTTGCAAGCTCGTGGTTGCGCTAAATACAATGCATACTTCGTAAATTCCTGCACGTGACGAGGGTCACGTGAAACTTCCATGTTGGAAATAGTATCGTCATTCCAGGTGAACCTTTGAAGCTCTGGTGCAGTGAGGATAACCGAGCAAAGCGTCAGTTTGATTGCAAGTGAACAAAATGAGTTTCACCTCGACAAGTTGGATTATCCGACTTGCAATACCTGCAATAAACCTGTATACTCCTCGCTTAGCTCGTCGTTTGTTCCTGGTCTCACATTCTCTCCGCCTCTGGTTTCCAACTTCCCTGAAACATGTGCCGAACAAATGCCAGCGGATGGTCAGGTGACTGAGATCCCATCTGACCCACGCCAGGACTGAAACTCGTGATCGGCAGAATCATCACATCGTCAATAATAAGCGGCTCCTTCAGCTGGCTCATCAGCCTCCAGCTCACTGCCTGCTGGTCCGAGTGAAGAGGCTCGTTGTTCGCATCAACCTCCGCCGCCGTCAGCCTGTACTTCTCATGGCTCGTCCAGTACGACGAGCCAACTCCGAACCCGTCGCCCAACTTTCCGTCGCTTACCACATTGTTTAGGTAATCAAAGAGAGTGTCGGTGAAAATTCCAGGACCAGTCCACTGCATAATGTCTCCGCCCATGTCCTTTCCTTCCACCTTCGACAGCCGTCCTGCCGCCTGTTTGCGGAATGTTTGCTCCACGATCCTCACAATCAGCTCCCGCAACATTGGGTGTCCGCGCTTCCCCTGGATCGTCCACTGGCAGAACTGGATCCGTCTAGCGTACCACTCGTGCCAGTCAGGTCTGTCTGGATCCGCCTCGATCCCGATCGTGAGTCCGATTGGGGTCTTGCGAGTTGCGCCGTCCACCACCGGAAGTTCCGAGGTGCGCCCATTTTTGGTGAGGTAGTCAGACAGGATCATTTGCTCGTCAAAAGTAGACCACGTGCTCACAGGCTTGAGACAGATGGTGTCAATGTCCGAGTAGGTACCACCGCGGGCGTAAATCACGAGGTACCGGAAAAAATCT
Organism: Ogataea ganodermatis; assembly: GCA_030569375.1. Classification (NCBI taxonomy): domain Eukaryota; kingdom Fungi; phylum Ascomycota; class Pichiomycetes; order Pichiales; family Pichiaceae; genus Ogataea; species Ogataea ganodermatis. The sequence continues at coordinate 286,277 of JAJMKV010000004.1, forward strand.
GCCTTCAAAATGTTCTTTGGCAGCAGTTTGTACGCCGCCACCACCTCTGGAACGTTGGAGAAGAGACTGTGAACAAACTCCTCCACCACGCTGTCCGGAATCAGATGGTATGTATAGTCTTCGTTCCTCTCGGGCCACGTCTTTTGGAACTTGCGAAAGTGTGGTGGGAACAAGCTGTCATCAATGTCCACCTTCCACGTCTGCCAGATCTGGTTTGGGATCGGTTTCTCGGGTTCGTAGGGGAAATAGTAGGACAGTTTTTCTCGGAGAGACGCTTTAGCTGAGGACAGTTTATTCTGTTTATGCAGATCCAGAGCGAGCGTTTTAAAGTTTGACTGAAGCTCCTCTGGCCGTGCCAGCGATCCGGGCACCGTTCCCACGTTCTGGGAGCCTGTGAGTCCCACCAGCCGCGACAACAGGTACACTGCTAGCACTGCAACGGCGACAAGTCGTTTGTTCAGCGCCGCAAACTTGCGTGCCCGTCTCATAATGGAAATCCGCTTGCTGTCGTCGTATATGTTGTGATACGACATTTTGGTGACGGCGAGCAAGAGTTTGGGAGGAGGATGTGAAGAGTTTAGCTGGTTTATTTGGTACCTGAATACTGGTGCAAGAATTACCTATTGAAATTCACAGCCGAGCCACCTGCAGATCGACGCGAGATGACATCCGTACACCAGAAAGCGAGCGAACGAGCAACAGGCGAACAATCCATGAACTACGAGAACGAACGAGAACAAACGAAAACGAACGAGAACGAATCAGAAGCACTGCAGAGAGTGACTGGAGAGTGGGTGGAGGGTAAATAAGTAACTATCATTGAGCTCTCTCCCCTTCATCTATTACCCCTGTCCCCACCTACAGGTGTTCTGACACCCTCGCGAAATGCCTCGGGGATCAGACAATAGTCCTCGAGGGTGCTATTGTTACTCTACAAATAAAAATAGAACACACCAGTGATGGCTTAAGATTAGCCCGAGTGAAGCGAGTCGTGATCGCCAGCACCGATAGGTGTTCAATGCGACCAGGGCTGAAGTAGCGAGTCGAGCGTTTTAACGTGGAATTTTTGGATATTTTCGAGCACGGCACACGTGCGATTGGGGAGGTTGAGCGAGCGAGGCGAGATCAATGATGAGCAAGGCGAGATCAATGATGAGCAAGGCGACTCATTGCGAGCATGTCTGGAGAAAGCATGTCTGTCTTGTACATAAGAAAACCTTCGGGCCTGTCTTGCTTTGTAAAGTAATTCCTCTGGTAATCAAAATGGTAATCCTGTTGGTAATCATAATGGTAATCCTGTTGGTAATCTTATGGTAGTCGTATTGGTAATCCCAACGGTAATCCTGTTGGTAATCCTGTTGGTAATCCCAATGGATATCACATAAACTCTCAACCCTTCCCAATTATCGCTTCTAGCTACGCTCGTTGTTCGCTCGCCGTTCGCTCGCCGTTGTCATTCTATCTATACAATCTATCTCCATCCCTCCTATAATACAATCTTCATGAGCGCCGTCTCGCAACAAGCAACTCGCAGCGCTCGTTGCTCGTTACACATTCTTCCACGTCCCCTCCAACTCATCATACCTACGCTTCTGTCTATCGCCCCTCTCACCCACCATCGAACTCCCAATCCCGCTAACACGCATAGTCTCTCTCTTCAAACGACGGATGTTCCGCTCACGCTCAATCTCCCGCTTCTCAATTTCCCACGGCGTCAATGTCTCCACCTTCGGTCCAAAGTCTCCACCGTACTTCTTGTTGTCGTAACGCAGTCCTTGCAATTCCAAGTTCACAATCGTCGGCGGCGAACCGGCCGCGCCAGCAACACCAGCCTCCTGCACCGACGGCTGATAAACGCGGTTCAGCAGCGGCAAAGACTCGTTATTGAACAAAATCTGCTGTGGATTCTCCAGAAATTCCTTTCGAAGCTTCAGGATCGCCTCGTGCAGCGAGAACGAAATCGCGTTTTTGAATTCCCGCTGCAACCCAAGATCCGCCACAACTGTCTGTGCAAACTCCTCGGGCGTCACAGAACTATTCAGTAGATCCCATTCCACTTTGTCCTCGTAAAACTGGTTGTCCAAGCTGATTGAAATGTCTAGAATTGCATGAACTTCTTTTTCCTGCTGCAGCTGCGCCACAGGCGTCACCGCCACAGCCCTATGAGACTCCACCTGGTCTTTGATCTGGTTCGCAATGCTCGTCTCGCTTGACTTTGGCAGCTCCAGCTCTTGAACCATCACTGAGGCAAACAGCTCAGGGGTCACCAGAGTCTCGTGCACGTTCCACAGTAACAAATCGTTCACCCGGTTCCCATTAGCCTCAATGCTCAGCTTCACAGGAACAAGCTGTTCAGGTGTGGCGCAGTTTGTAAGTTGTTCAAACTCACTAAAAACAGTGCGAGGACGCTCTCTAGGAGCGTCTTTGCCCTGGTAATTCGACACATTCAGTCCTGTCGAACCACCAGAGTTACCCTGCCGACTGTTTCCGCGTTCTCCGTCCTCATCGTAGTCGCCATCTTGGTCATCTTCGAAATCAATGTCGTAGTCTTCAGCGTAATTAACTCTGTTTGATCGTTTTGCACTCCGGGCAGGCAGCGCTGGAATATACAACGGGTTCGCGTTGTTCCGCAGACGGGCCAAGAGTGCCGTCGAAAGTCCCTGGGGCAGAAGTGGGCGATCAGACATTTTGTATGTTTAATTGAGCTGTCTTGTTCGTGGTTTCGTAGGTTGGTTTGTGTTTTTTGTTACTGTGTTTTTCGTACCGATTCTGGTGTTGGGGTTCCCCTCCCTTGCATCTCCGGGTAACCCTCTGGCATTGGCACAGCCCGTTAAAAATTTTTCAGCACGTTCCAAAGTTTTTTTTCCTCTTGATACAAATCGTCTTGTGCTCTCCTCTCTTTCTCCTTCCCTTCTCCTTCTTTTCTCCTTTCTTCATCAGACTCCGCCATAATGTCTTTCTCCGACTTCTCTAAGATCGAGACCGTTGCTAAGCTCAACGAGTTCCTCGCTGACAAATCCTACATCGAAGGGTAAGTTTTTTGACGCCTTTAGTGGGCAACATTCGGGATGATGAATTACATTCTTTGGTCCATGTTTATGAGGCGGATTCAAGACCCGCAGCATGAGTGATACACAAGATCGTACCCTTCGGGGTGCGGATTTCTGACAAACGATGTTGTTTCCAACGAAAATTTTTACTGTTTTACAAGCAGGAACAAAAAAACTAACATTTCTCCAGTACTGCTGCCTCCCAAGCCGACGTTGCCGCTTACCAGGCTTTCCAAAAGGCTTACCCAGAGTTCTCTAGATGGTTCAACCACATTGCTTCTTTCACTGAGGAGTTTGAGGCTCTGCCAGCTGCTACTGCCAAGGCTGCTGCTCCTGTTGAGGAGGAGGACGACGATGACGTTGACCTCTTTGGCTCTGACGACGAGGAAGTCGACGAGGCTGCCGAGAAGTTGAAGCAACAGAGACTTGCTGAGTACAACGCCAAGAAGGCTGCCAAGCCAAAGGCTGCTTCCAAGTCTATTGTCACCCTTGACGTTAAGCCATGGGATGACGAGACTGACCTCGAGGAGCTCTTGGCTCACGTCAAGGGTATTGAGATGGACGGTCTTACCTGGGGTGGATCTCAATGGATCCCAGTTGGTTTCGGTATCAAGAAGCTCCAAATCAACTGTGTTGTTGAGGACGACAAGGTTTCTCTGGACGACTTGCAGGGCGCTATTGAGGAAGGTGAGGACTGGGTTCAATCCACCGATATCGCTGCTATGCAAAAGTTGTAAGTAGGTAATATAATGAAGAGCGAGCGAGGAGTGGCTAGCAATGCGACGAGCGGAGCAAGTCATTTAGTAGCGAGTGATTTTTTAGCGAATGACATCAAATGGCGAGCGAGAGGCGAGCAAACGACCAGCTAAGCATGGCGTAGTAGTGGGACATGTCCTGCCCGTGTTACTGTAGTATTTCCGATCAAATCTGGAATTCACTGTGATCACCATGGTGTTCACCGTGGTGTTCACCCGGTAATCATCCGGTAATCACCCGGTAATCATACGATGAGTTACTGACTAATTGCCTGTCCCAAATGGCTCACGACTTGTTCCACTGTCGCTTGCAAAACTACAGATAACATTCATCAACAAGAAATTCGTTGAAGGACAATTGAAAAGTAAATTGCAACACAGAGTGCATTTATTCCCCATGCTGAAATTCTGCTCGCAAAGAAACTCTCTAGCTTTGCTCGTGAATCCATCCGCTTGCCATTCATCATTAGCCTTCGCTCAACACGGCAAGAATTCAATCCCCGCACCCAACCACTCCTTCCCGCTCATCAACTCCTCTAACTTCTTGCCCGTCTTCCAGACCTCCTCAACCAACCGCATACACGTCTTGATCGTCCCCATATTAACGTTTTTGTACAAAGCCTCCAAAAACTGTCTCATTGTCTCTCGCGACTCTGGCAGCTGACAGTGAAGACTCACGTTGAACACCGGCCAAACCATCTGTGTCAAAATAGGCGACTGTGGGTCCAAGGAGCGGTAAACCTCGATGAATTCAATCGTCAGGCTCTCGATCACCTCCTGACTTTTGGTCCCCTCCTGACACATCTCCAGCAGCTTTATGTAAGCAGCTAGCGACCAGCACTGGGCCGACTTGAGTCGCTCCTCGTAACGAAACGAGCTCGCCAGCTCCAAAGGAACGTAATCACGGTAGCTCACGAGCCGCAGCTTCAAACGGTCAAAAACTGCGCTCAAATCCTCCTTACTCAAACTCTTCGTGTACAGCTCGGCCCGGAGATGGCAGATCTCGTTCAAAATCTGGAAAATCTCCCCTGGACAACCGTTCATCTTGGCCGTGGAGATCACATCGTTCCGCGTGCCGTACCACTCGGGCTTGCAGAACGGAACGCGACAATCGGGCGAAACTATCGCCGAAATCGTGTCAAACCATGACAAAACACAGATCAAAGTCTGCGACTGGTCAATTCGATTCAGCTCGGTCTTGAAGGTCTGATCCTGCGCAATCAGCGCAAACAACTTCAAAAAGATCCGCGAAAGAGCAGACCGACCGCTCTCAAGAATCGCAAATAGCAGGTGCACGTACAACAGCAAAAGAATCACAAAGAAATTGGACTGTCTTTTCTGAGACGGCTGTTTCTTGAGGTTGAACACGATCTTCTCCACGTTGATCGACGGCTCGCCGTCGTCCCCGCCCTCATCATCGTCCTCTCCATCCTCTTCACCTTCTTCCCCGTCTTCTCCGTCCACTGGCGCGCTGCCAGCAGACTTTTTGCCGTCCTTACTGCGCACAAAACTGATCAAATACTCCATTGTGTTATTGATGTGCAAAATCCCCTTCTTATAGAACTCATTTTGACCATTGTTCACGTACAAGTGCATGGAACTCAAAGAAAGGAAACACGACTTGGCCAGCTCCAAACTGCCGAATTTCACCATCAGCTCCGGCCACGGCGAAGAGGGGTGTGCGTCCAGCAGAAAGATCAACTTGTCGAAGAAATGCTTCAAAATATAATTGTCCTCGGATGGACTCGACCAGCCCACAGAACTCTGCGGCGAAAGCGGAAACACGATTTCCGGAGACGGTTTCGGGGATATCTGTAAGAACTGCGACAGCGATGGAGTCATGGGAACAGCCTCGGACTCTCCATTTTCCAGGCTGATCCGGTTCTCTGTCTGCGCCACATGCTGCGCCGCATGCTGCGCCACGTCCCCTTGTGAACCTTCTAAAAGTTGTATCTGTGGCGTGCTGATTTGCTGCAAAATCTGACCCTGCTGCTGCTGAAGCTGCTGCAAGTGGTACATTTGCTGCTGGTGCAACTGCTCAGGACTGTATGCGCTCAAGTCGTCGGCGGTGCTCAGCAGGTAATCGAGGCCGTCGAAAAGAGCGTCCTCGAAGTTGAACGCGGCCGGAGCGTGCTCCGCGCGCCGCAAAACGTTCGCTGGGTTCAACGGGCTCGCCACGTTTATCGATTCAAGAGACTGTGACCTCACGTCCATAGCTAGCGAGCTCGAGCTTGAGCTCGCTGTTGTCGGCTCTGTTTCGTTGATATCGTCTCCCTCGGTCTTTGCAAGACTGTCCTTGAGCCTCGGGCGACCCCTGAACCCGTACACACGCTCGCCCTTTGAATTGACGGTCTGCTTGGTCTGCTTATTGCGGCTGTCATCCACGTCGAACACCAGTCGGATTCCGTATCCGCCGCACTGTCTTCCAGAACTTGTGCAGTTCAAGCACGCGGGCTTTGTTTCGTCGCACTTGCGGCGCCGCTGTTTGCACGTGAAACACCCGTTTCGTGACCGTGTGATTTTGCCCATGTGTGTGTGCTCTCCAAGTTGCCGGAAGAGTCTTGTGCATATACACCCTATACATGGTGATTCCTGTAAAAAAATAAAAAAAGAAAAAAAAATTTAAGGCTGTTTTCTACCCGATGGCCGATTTTATCATAAAATGCGTCGATCGACGCAAAACTGTACAGAATTGAAAAAAAATTTCAGCTTGGTTCTCCGTTCTCCATTAAATGGACCCTTTCTTCTATAATCGTCTCTGCTGTGCATCGTCTGTACTCACACCAACCACATTCTTCCACACAAATGCCTCAGCTAGACGGTCTTTTTGCTGGATGCAACAGAGAGCTCCAGATCAGCGACTACAGCCCCGAGTTCGGGCTCGTTGCGTTCGGAGCCAAGAACTCCATATGTCTATGGACCCCTAAACCACTGGGCCCAGGTATCTCCGCAACACTCAAATCCCACACATCCCATATCATTGCTGTCCGCTGGCTGCCTGGAACACCGTTCCTGCTGTCCACCTCTGAGGACAAGACCGTCAAGGTGTGGGAGTACGCTGCTGCTACCAGCACGTTCAGCCTGCGCCAGACGCTTGAAGCACACACCGCTAGTGTGACTTCTCTCGCCGTGACCGCTGATCGTGTGCTTGCTTCTGGCAGCGCCGACGGTACTGTCAAGGTGTGGCGTGTCAGCGACGCCGACGCTGAGCCTGTGTCTTTAGTTGTTACTGTCCAGCTGGTGCAAGGATTTTTGCCTCTCTCTCTCGCGTTGGTCAAGCTTACGAATCAGGACCAATTTGCACTGTTTGTGGGTGGAACAGGTACAAGTTTGCACGTTTATGGCATAAATGACGGTAATGTGGCTCCCTGTGCCGTGCTTGCGGGTCATGAGGACTGGATTAAGGCAATTGCAGTCAAAGAACAGGCCGCTGGTGACTTTCTACTGGCTAGTGGCTCCCAGGACAGATACATTAGATTATGGAGGTTACGACTGGATACACTTATCGATGATAGTGACCGCGACCCGACTCGTCTGGGATTGCTGTCAAACAAGCAGCACAAGTTCAGCATTGGGCCAACGAGGTGTGCGGTGAATTTTGATGCAATCATCATGGGCCACGACGACTGGATCTCCAGTTTAGTTTGGCATTCCACGGAGGCGCGGTTGTTGTCGTCTTCTGCCGACGCGTCGGTGATGGTTTGGGAGCCTGACACGGCGAGCGGTGTTTGGATCTCGCGCACGCGGCTTGGAGAAATGAGCATCAAGGGTGCATCGACCGCTACCGGCGCGTCGGGCGGTTTTTGGAGTGCGCTCTGGATTTTTTCCCCTGGTGTTTCTGGTGCAGAGATGATTTTGACAAACGGAAAAACAGGCTCGTTCAGATTTTGGGTCAGATCTGAGACCGGTTACCAGCAGTATCCGTGCTTGAACGGTTTCACCCGCGACGTGACCGACTTGTGCTGGTCCGATGCTGGCGACTATTTGCTGGCGACGTCGCTCGACCAGACTACTCGATTGTACGCGCGCTGGAGCCGCAACGCGGACGGCTCGTCGCGCGACGCTCCGTCGTGGCACGAATTCGCTAGGCCTCAGATACACGGATACGACATGATCTGTGTGCGAGCAATATCCGACTCGCGGTATGTGTCAGGTGGTGACGAGAAGATTTTACGTTCGTTTGACGAGCCGCGCTCAGTGGCCCTTCTTCTTCAAAGACTGTGTGGTATCGAGCCGCTCAATCTCGACTCAATCCCTGAAAGTGCCGCTTTGCCAGCGCTCGGCCTCTCAAACAAGGCACAAGGCGAGGGCACGGAGCCACAGTCACTCAACGACGACGACGATGACGATGAGGCCAACGACGACAGTGCTGCGGGTGAAAGTGGGCTTTCTGCCAAGATGCTTGCCGAGCTCACAGTGCCTCCTTTCGAGGACCATTTGCAGCGCCACACGTTGTGGCCTGAGATTGAAAAACTGTACGGTCACGGATTTGAGATCACGTGCGTTGATGTTTCTTGCGATAAGCGTCTGATTGCGTCGGCGTGTCGGTCGAACGTTGCCAGTCACGCGGTGATCCGTATCTTCAGAACAGATACATGGTTACAAACCAAAGTCCCACTTGCGGGTCACGATTTAACCATCACAAGACTGCGTTTTTCGCCGGACGACAGATACCTGGTGGGTGTTTCGAGAGACCGGAAACTCTCTTTGTGGGAGCGGAATGGCGACGAGGGTGACTTCCGGTTGGTTGAGCTACTCGAAAAGGCACATACAAGAATTATCTGGGACGTGTGCTGGCTGCCTGTCGCTGTCGGGGCCGGTTTATTTGTCACCGGATCTCGTGACCGCTACCTCAAGTTATGGCGGGCCGGCGAGAATGCGGCGGAGCTGGTTAGCTCGGTGCGTCTCGACGTGCCGGTAACGGCTGTTGACTCATTTGCGGATGCTGTCAGTGGAATGGCTGTGGTTGCTGCTGGGTTGGAGAATGGCCAGATCGTTGTGTACTCTGTTTCTGAGACAGGCGAGTTTGCTCTGATCCAGGAGCTTGAATCGGGGCTGCTTCCAGCCGACAAAGTGACGCGCATTGCATTCAGCACAAAACGTGATGGAACCAGTCTTGTGATGGCCGTGGGGAGCGCGGATAATTCGCTACGCATGATAACTCTCGCAGGAGAGGAACTTAAATAAATAGAAAATAGACCCCCTCTTTGTCAACAAAAATAATTTTTCAGGGGTTATCTGGGGAATCACAGCGATGCACACCCCGTGATGGATCGACGCGTCGAAAGGTGCCGAAGGAAGTTGCGCGCGAAAAAGCCTCGACAAAAAAAATTGGGGTGTGACCGGAAACTACTGCAGAAAAAAACAGGCCAAACAGGATGTAAAAAAAATTATATCTCTGCCATTGGCTGGAAAATAATCGACAACTACAGTGCGCTGGCGAACATTGTTGTTGCTAGTGTGCGTGTGAATAAACTCTATCATCCTCGAGAGAGGAGGCGCGTTTCTAGTTATATACAGCAAATAAGATAGAGAAACACTGCCACGAAGAGCCATCTCTTGAGCCTGGCGGAATGCAGAAGTCAAATGCAGGCTCTGTAAGAGACGTCTCGGGCAGTAGTCAAAACGTAATACAACCAAAACAGAGCTTGGCTCATAAAATTTCGAAACCGTTAGCTTATTTGGTAGCCTCAACCAAGTAAGTGATCAAGTCGTTTCTGTCTTTTGGCTTCTTCAAACCACCGAAGGCCATCTTGGTACCTGGGATGTACTTCTTTGGGTTCTCCAAGTAGTCGGACATGGTTTGCTCACTCCAGAGAACACCCTTTCTCTTGTTGGCATCGGTGTAAGAGTAACCCTCAGCCAGACCGGAGTGTCTGCCGAAGACACCGTGGAGGTTTGGACCAACCTTGTGTGGTCCACCGGCCTCGACGGTGTGGCATTGAAGACATCTGGTCTTGAACAGGGTAGCACCCTTCTTAGCGGAACCTTTTTCGTATGGAGCTGGCATTATGATTGGATTTCTAGTTAAACTAAAAGTTTAGAAAGAACAACACTGTATCCAAATCTGTCTTATTTCACAGAAAGGATTTGAGCTATATATATGCATCCAACGAATTGGCTCAAGGGGGTTGAACGTTCTTTGTTTTTCTTTTTTTTCCTATTATATTCACTGCGTCTCGGGGCATCCGTTTTGGTTCACTGACAATTTACTGAGTCACTATTGGCTAGCGGTGCGGCCGGGCGTCCCCAGGCGAATGATTCCGGCCGGCTGCGCCAGCGCGAAGCGGACGCGGAGACGCGCGGAGGCTGGCGCCGTGCGCGCTATGGTGCCAGCCGGTAACCGGTAACCGGTAACGGGATTCGCGACTGCTTTCGCTGTCGGTTTCGCGCGACCGGATTCCACCCTCGGAGCTCAGCTCCGATTTTTTACGACTCCGTGACCTTGGCGCATTGTGTGGCGGTGCTCGTGGCGAAGCTGTCTATTCAGGCCTCCAGCCACCGTGCGCGTCTTCTGGAAACAAGGAAAAAATTTGTGGTACTCAGTGTGGGTTTTAGCGGGCGAATATCCAACCGTGGGCACCACTTGCCACAAAAAAAAACCGCTGATTCAATTTGTTTTACTTCGTTGTATACAAAACAACGAATTCTACAACGTTTCCCACTAAGATTCGCTGCTGTCACAGCTGTCAAATCTCCACCACGACCCGTCTTTTGCTGGATTGGGCCCATTATTCACCCTGTATCCCGCTTTTTTCGGTGGCAAATTAAAACCACCGTCTCCAAAATGACTCTCACGAGAATAATACCACCGTTTCGTCACCAAGCGGCTTCGCTTATTGGCTTAAGAGCCGCCATGGCGACTTCAGTTTCTAGAAGATCGGTCGGAGTTTTATCTGCAGCAAGAATTGCCAGAAGACGACACTACTCCTCCCAAAGTTCGCAGTCCTCTCTCGCTAACCAGGAACAGACGGCAAACAGAGACCTTCAAAATCCAAGTGCTCAGGCCAGCTTCTACCGGTCTTTGATGAACGCAAACTATCCACACATTGTTGTTTCCAGATACGAGACCCCCGGCATCGCCACATCGCCGGAATGTTCTCAACTCTACGTCGATGCACTTTACAAAATGGGCGAACACCAGAAAGCAGAGGCCGTCGCAAGCTCGCTCGGGCTCACTGTGGGAGCATCTGGCTCATCGGCTGGCGGGTCGGGCTCATTCCAATCGTCGTACGGTTCCAGAACAGATCCGATTCATGTGGTGGTGACAGAGTCGCCGCTAATCACATTTTCAAAGTGGATCAAATGGCTGATTCCTCTTGGACTTACCTCTTATGCTGCTTACAAATTGTTTGGCTACCTCGTGGAAAATGGCTCTATTTTCAAGGGCTCCAGCGTCGAGGACAAGTCTGTCGAGGTGAGTGAATCCACCGTGAAGTTCTCGGACGTGTGTGGTGTTGATGAGGCCAGAGCAGAGCTGGAAGAAGTGGTTGAGTTCCTCAAAGACCCTTCCAAGTTTACTGGTCTCGGTGGACAGCTGCCAAAAGGTGTCCTTTTGACCGGACCTCCAGGTACTGGTAAAACATTGCTTGCCAGAGCAACGGCAGGCGAGGCCGGAGTTCCCTTCTTTTTCATGTCTGGATCAGAGTTCGACGAGCTCTATGTTGGTGTTGGTGCCAAGAGAGTCAGAGAGCTCTTTTCCAAAGCCAGAGCTAGGGCCCCGGCTATCATTTTCATCGATGAGCTCGACGCAATTGGAGGAAAGAGAAAGTCCAAAGACCAGGCATACGCAAAGCAGACTTTAAACCAACTGCTTGTTGAACTTGATGGATTCTCTCAGACGGAAGGAATCATTATCATAGGTGCCACAAATTTCCCAGACTCGCTTGATAAGGCTTTGACAAGACCTGGAAGATTCGACAAGATTGTTAACGTTGATCTCCCAGACGTTAGAGGCCGTCTTGCTATTCTGAAACACCATCTCAAGAACATTGCTGTTTCCAAAGAGGTGGATCCTTCCGTGATTGCCAGAACCACAACGGGAATGTCCGGTGCTGCGCTCAAGAATCTGGTGAACCAAGCTGCTCTGTACGCTTCCCACCAGAATGCATTGAGCGTGAATCTGTCTCACTTGGAATGGGCAAAGGACAAAGTTTTGATGGGTGGTGAAAGAAAAACAATGGTGATGACCGAGGAAACCAGAAGAAACACCGCATACCACGAGGCAGGTCATGCTATTGCTGCCATGTACACAGACGGAGCAACTCCTCTTTACAAAGCGACGATTCTGCCAAGAGGTAGAGCTTTGGGTGTCACTTTCCAACTTCCAGAAATGGACAAGCACGAGATCACTAAAAAGGAGTGTTACGCGAGATTGGATGTGTGTATGGGTGGAAAGATCGCCGAAGAGATGTTGTACGGACCAAATAACGTGACATCAGGATGCTCGTCGGATTTGTCGTCTGCTACAAGCACTGCTAGAGCGATGGTTACCTCATATGGAATGTCTGATAAAATCGGACCTGTCAAACTGGCTGACCAGTGGGAGTCGTGGTCTCCTAAATTGAGAGATATGGCTGATCAAGAGACAAGATCGCTGCTCGTGGAGTCCGAAAATAGAACGAGAGACTTGCTCCATGAGCGCAGGGTCCAGTTGAAGAGATTGGCTGAAGGACTCCTGGAGTACGAAACCTTAACCAAGGAAGAGATGGAGAAAGTTGTGAATGGGGAATCGATCAATAAGGCGAAAGTTTCATCCAACAAGGTCATCAAAGGACCTTCGACCAAAAAAGAGTTTGACATAGCTCCTGAAGAACAGCCTATAGGCGTTTCGGCTAAGGCGTAAGACTTGCTGATTTATGAATTGACGTACCTTGTTCCATTTATCTACTTGTAACTTTATCTTTTTGTTTTTCCCTGACTGCCCTTACTTATACCACTTACTTATTCCTGTCCAATAGTTTTCGGCTTCTTTTCTGGGTATAATGTGCATATAAATGATTACAGTGAATAACAGAAACATTTTTTTAACTAAAAGCAGAGAATTAAAACACATACCTGACGGTTTGCTGCTACTCAAAGTTCGGACATTATCTCATCGTGAGCAATTTGCGAGTTGATTACGAACTCGTCCAATTCGTCTAATTCATCCCCGTCATTCTCTTTCTCAGCGATTTTCTTAGTCTCGGTGATTGCTGGCACTTCCTGTTGGTTTTCCGCAACCTTCAAAACCTCTTGGTACAATTTTCCAAATCCTTGCTTGTTCAAGCTAAGTCTTGCGATAATGTCATGGTCCAATTCGACGGCCTTGTTCAGCATGAGCAACTTGATGACGTATCTGCAAATTCTGGCCTCCAATTCTTCGACACTGGCATGGCGTGTTTCCCCTGTCAAATATGTCTCAAAATCCACCTCTTCAGAGACGTCACGATCAAGTGGAGTTCCTAGTGCCTCTGACAGTTGATACTCCATGATCAGGAACAATTTGAGCAGGCGATTTTGCGTCTGGTAGTTTGGATCTATCGTGAGTTCAGTTTCAAAGTAGTGCTCTAGAATTTCTTGGTGTGAAGCAACGTAGTACTTCAAAACATTGAGCGAGGTGAGAATATCAAGATATATGGTGGCTGAGAGGTAGTGAAATTGTAGATTTGGAATCTCTGGAAGCTCTAAGAGAGACGTAAGCGTATTTTTGATCGGAATCAATGGTGTAAGATAGCGTTGGATCTCCTCGAGAGCATTGATATCCGGATCTGTTCTCAGTTTCGATGTCAGAGCCTCCAGGCTCTCAGAGGTGAAGAAAAGTAATGTTTGGAAAACCTCAAGAATCTTATTGGACTTGATGAGCAAGCTCAGTTGGTCCTTGTTCTTCACAAGAGACACTAGCGTAGAACATAGCGGTTCAATGCAGCCAGCCAATTGAGACACAAGTTTCCCATTCAAAGATTCGCCTCTCAGGAGAAGAAGTTTGTTGAGCACGCTGTAAGCAGAAACGTAATTCTGGTCCGCAACTTCAATCTCTAGAGACTTTCCGAGTTCCTTGATGAGTTCATCCAGCTTCAGACTGATTTCCACAGAATCATTTGAAAGAGACTCAAAGAAAACGCTGAATTGGAAATTCAAAGACTCGTAGTACGCAATGTTCTTCTGTGTGTAATCAAAGGACGAAAGCTCTGAGTCGTTGAATATCTTGATCAAGGAGTTTGTGATCTGGTTTAGCGCCTGTACTTGATTGGACGACTCAAACACACCTTTTGAAACAAGCTTGTTTATGATAGCAATGAATAGCGATAAAGTTTTGGTGGACTTTTTGCAACTGTCGAATATCTTGGGAAGATGGTGCAGCAGTTTGCTCAAAAAGAAATCAGAATCGTGCTGTTCAGAATCCTCTTCTTTGACACTGGTTTTAGGGAACAGTTGCTTGTGAAACGCTCCGCTTGTACCATCACAGTAAATTTCAGAAGCGCCACGCAACAGCGACAAGATCCAGATCATGTCGTTGGAGTTCAATTCGAGCTCTGACTTCAGTTCAGAGTCAAGCAGGGTAATTGAGGACAAATCAAGCAGAATGTAGTCACACAAAAACTGCAAAGAGTTGTTTTTGTTGTTGTATCTTGGTAAAGAATAAAGGTACTGGCACGTGATGTTCCACTTCTCGATTTTGGAACTTTCACGGTGACGTTTGACCCCCTTCTCGGCGTAATTTTCCTGGTAATATGAGTGCGACTCATCTAACAATGAAATAAGCTTGTGATACTTGAGCATTTCCTTAATGTCGATGCTCACTAGCTTTTCAGAAGTGGTCAATGTTGTGTTGTGGCTCTCAATGAACTCGTTGGATCTTTCGGTCTCCACGCTTAGAACGAATTTGGCAACTTCACGGTTCACTTTGCCAGCCGCACCCTTGCCCTTTTGATAAATGGCATCCTCGTCATCGAGGAAAATTAGCGAACTTATTTGAACAATCTCATCATCCTCGAGAAATCCTTTTTTTGTGATCTCACCCAGCAAAACAATACTGCTCAGTCTGACATTCAGATCAGTTTCATAAGCGGCAATTTCAATCAACTTCTTTTTGAAATGGCCCGTGAATTGTCTCAAGGCAGCGACCATGTGCTGGCGCTGATACAACTTCACGATAACCTTCAAGACCTCGGACCTCACCCCAGGATCTTCGTCTGTCAACAACCATCCAAAATACCTGATGTAAACACTATCGTAGAAGAACTCTGGGTACTCTTCGATCCAGGTACTCAGATACCGAACACAGTCCTGCCTGATCTGCGCATCAATATCGCGGTAACGATGAGCAAAACTGGTGTTGAATATATCTTGGAGAAGAGTATCAAGGAAACTTTTTTGAGCTTTGTAAAGCTGTATATTCTCCTCGAACTGTTTAATTCTCTCATTGAAAGAATTCAACTTCGCCTTGGCGTTTCTGCCCTTTCCAGAAAAGGCTTTCAATGCTTTCTGCTCTGCGGTCAGCTGAGTTTGATACTTCTCAATGTAGCTCACCATATTAGAAATAATCTTGCATAAAGTTGTTTCCATCTGGAGGCAGAATAGAGTTGCGGCGTGTCTCAAAGGTCTGATATTGGCCGTCGATATAGCACCAAGCCACGTCAATATGAGCTCAATCAGTTCGTCTTCATCGCACAAGATACCTCGTTCGTTTGCAACCACCAGTAGTTGGTTGAAGAACTCGAGTGTGTTTCTCTTGAAGTCTTTCCACTGATTGTTTTTGGACTGCGAGCTCGAGCTGGTTCCAAGCGGATACTCGTGTAGCTGCTGCTGCTCAAAAAGTTGCTGCACCTCAGCAATGGTATCCTTGGAAGAGTCTGCGTTGGTGACATCGTGCTCACCTAGTTGAGATGTACACCCACACGCTCTCAATACAAAGTTCACCAGGTCCTTTATAGCATCGTATTTGTTTTCTTCGAATTGCACAAGCCAATCGGCCGCCAGTTCAACAATCGCAGTTTCGGGACTACTCAGTGCCTGGAAAATGTAGTTTTCTTCAAATCCTTCAATGCGATCGATGTTGCTTTCGATCTTCTTCTTGGAAAATCTTTTCTGTTTTTTTGCTGTCTGTTTTGATTTGGCTGTCTTAGCACGAGAACGTTTTCCCCTTCCAGAGGGCACATAAACTTCTTCAT
This sequence comes from Ogataea ganodermatis, assembly GCA_030569375.1. Taxonomy (NCBI): domain Eukaryota; kingdom Fungi; phylum Ascomycota; class Pichiomycetes; order Pichiales; family Pichiaceae; genus Ogataea; species Ogataea ganodermatis. Next base: position 302,234 of record JAJMKV010000004.1, read on the forward strand.
CTTCTTCATCTTCCTCCTCTTCCTCTACTTCAGCTTCTTCTTCCTCTTCCTCTTCTTCTTCTTCTTCCTTCTCCTCTTCACTTTCAGATGACGACAAGTCTACTGAGTAATCCTGGGTTTGATTTTGAAGACGATTGGATCTTCTTGGATTGACAGTAGATGCCGTTCGGGATGCGGCAACCTCAGACGACATGTTTCGATCGGTGACGTTGCTTCTGTTCGTGTTCTGTGTTGGCAATGCGAGACTATCGAGAGAGTTGCCAATAAGTTAAAACCAAAAACCCTAGCAAACGCGTCACGTCGCGTTTCTTTCGTTTAGGAATTGAGCGAAAAAAAAAAGTCCCACTAACTAATTCTGCGTCGATCGACTCGTCGCTCAAATGCGCTCATGGAGAACAAACATAACCACAAACAAAACATCTCTTATCACAACACAATGAACTAAGTCAATACAAGGCCTAAACTCTCTTTATCTCGCATTCGAAGAAGGCCTTGTCTCAGAAGAACCCAAAATTCGCTCTTTGGCTGAGCGCTCTTGTCTGTCCACGTCGGACGCCAGTCCCGCACTGCTGTAGTTCTGGTTGCCACCGTCACCTGCACCAACTCCGCCATCAATTCCAGAGCTTCCGGAAATGGCCTTGTAGGTTTGTTCACGGTAGAACTCTTTCACGTCCTCGGGCGCCAGCTTGATTGTTGTTGGTTCTCTGCGGAGCATAGTGAGTGGTTGGAAATGAATGGTTATGGATGGGAAATAGTGCGAATCCAACTGAATGCTATCTCAAAGCTTCTTTGTGTAGGATAAAGTGTCTCGGCGGATACAATGCTACACTGCTGGCTTCATATACAACACACAACAGTAACTGGTCTTGTTTGTGCTTTTTTTAGGGCGCAGAAAAACTTTGTCAGAACGTGCGTCGATCAGATCTTTTCGACGCGTCGAGCTCTGTTTGTTGTCAAATTATTTTGCTTTCTCGAGGAATGCTTTGCCTTAGCATTTGGACTTGAGCTCTGAGACGAACATCAACCAGACGAAAAGGGTTCAGACACCAAAACTATCATCTGTGATCCAAAACTAAGATGAAATTTGCCTCTACTTTGGCTTTGACTGCCCTTTCTGCCGGTTTTTGTTTGGGACACGGCGTTCATGGGGCCGAGAAACACACCGACAAGTCCACTGAACCGCTCTTCTATCACGACGGGTCGGTGAATCTGGAATCCTTGAGCAGCAGACTCGATAAGTGTGACGTTGTGGTGCAATTGAACGAGGCAATTTCTGAAAATAGTCACGACGAAGATGATCTCAGTTATATTCAGTACGTTTTCTCCAAGCTCTTCCCATTCGGACCGGCTGGTAACGCACTTTTAGCCACCACCTATATATCTGGGCCGCCAAATTTCATTCTGGCCTTGATTCCGGCTGGAATCGACGTTTCCTCGCTCAGTTTGCTGGTGAGTTTCGCTGTCGGTGGACTTTTGGGAGACGTTTTCTTACACCTTTTGCCGCAAACGTTCCTTGGAGAACCACTAGAAAAGAGTGCATCGTTTGTTCTGGTGGATGGAAAGAGAAATTGTGTTTTGGGAGTTTGTATTTTCCTTGGATTTCTCATGTTCTTTGTCATTGACAAAGGATTGCGCATCTTGGAGCACACTGGTGAAGGCAGTGATGGCCACAGTCACGGTCATTCTCACTCACACGCGCCTGCTGAAGTTACTACTGCGGAAACATCGGCTCTTGAGACTCCCAAACAATTGAAGAACCGCAAAAACAAGGACTCTGCGGCTGCTGATAAGCCTGTGGAGGCAGCGAACGTGCCTGTGGTGTCTAATCCGAGCGCCTCTGTGAAAACGTCCGCATACTTGAACCTGATTTCTGATTTTACTCACAACATCACCGACGGTCTGGCAATTGCATCCTCATTTTACATATCTAAAAGCGTTGGATGCACCACGACTCTGGCTGTTTTCTTCCACGAGATTCCGCACGAGGTTGGCGATTTCGCACTGCTGATTCAGGGCGGCTTCACCAAGTGGCAGGCAATGAACTCGCAGTTTTTGACGGCGATTGGAGCTTATCTTGGAACGTTTATCGGGATCTGGATCCAGTCTGTTTCTGCGAGAGCTGTGGAAACACAAGATTCTGAGGGTGATTTCGCAACAGGTGGGGGTATTTTTGGAACTAGTGTGACTGTGGGTGATCTTACGTTGCCGTTTACAGCTGGTGGGTTCTTGTACATTGGGTTCAGTGTTGTTCCCGAACTACTTGAGCTTCGTCCTGGCACGTCGCGCGTGGAGGAGCTGAAGCGGTTTATCGGCCAGATTTTCTTTATTTTTGTGGGAATTGGCTTCATGTTGCTTGTTGCGTGGAACGAGTAGGCGATTGTTGAAATCGTTGATTTTTCTTGGTTAGAAAGATTGTTTTGTGTCCGCAATGGGTGGAAATCATTCTATTTTACCCTGCAATAAATGCCTGGTTTTTTATTTTTTTTACTCAAAACAATTTCGGATTTGATTTTTCTGATTTATTTTTTTTTTTGATAATCACCTCCAACAATGAATTATAATGTGGAAAACAACAGGGATCAGTGGGAATCTTTTCTTGCTACAAAGCGTGTAACCATCGAGCAGAGAGCGTTTTGGAGCCTTTGAAGACAATATGGCAGTGTACCGATACACCTTTGAGTGGTAAGTTTGATTTTGGGGCAGTGGCGAAGAATTCAGGACCGGAGGGTTTCAAATCATCTAAGAGGGGGGGGGGCAACAGATGAGGTGACAAAAAGGGGGGTAAAAAATAATTTGAAACCCAACTCTTGGTCATGTTTTCCCATCTTGGAGAGCATTTTGGTCACGGAAATGCAGTCATGTTTGCCCCGCAAGCATCAGACACTTGGAACGTCCTCGAAGCCGGTGCATCGCGCTTCTCACAGCAATAAGGGGTTCAGAAAACACTGTTTTTTTTTTCGCCATAAAGTCATACTAACAGAATCTTGAACAGGCCAGACACACACGCGTCCGAGGTTTACGTGACCGGAACGTTTGACAACTGGGCTCAGACAATTCAACTCGAGAAGGGCGTTGGTGGATTCTCCAGATCGGTTGAGTTGCCGTTTGAAAAAGTGCTGTACAAATTTGTGGTGGACGGCGACTGGCACACGTCGCAGAGCGATAAAAAGGAGCACGACGGTTCCGGAATTGAGAACAACGTTCTCTACCCAGAGGACCTGTTCCGGCTCGACAGCGAGGACGGTGTGAGCGAGTTTAGCGCCATTTCGTACCCCACCAGTGAGCTGAGCGATCTCAGCGAGCTGAACGGACCGCCTGAAGAGGTTGAAAATAACGAGGAGGACCTGGGCAGCTCAATCCAGGTGACCTTGAAAGACGATCAGTCGGTCAACAACGTGACTGCCCCTGCTGGCAGCTGCTACGCAGGCCGGCCTGTATTCTCCGCCGCTGGTGGCGTTGGCAGCCACGGTATCCTCTCAAGACTGAGAAGCTTATTCCGGTCATGAGGGTCCTCAGCAGGGCCCAGCAGGGGCTTTTGTTCGCCGCACAGTTCTTTTTACACAGTCTTGCGCCCCTGTCCTTTCATTTGCGTTGCTTTCCAATGTCCCGATCGCTTAGAGTGCTAATATTTTTTTGATTTTTAGCTGAATTTTTGTTTACTACTACGGTGACTTGCTCATACACTTTAATAACTCGATATTTTTTCATACACACGTTTATTTCTCTTTCGAGCCCTGACCCTCGTCTTGGCCCTGCGCCCACTTGGCATAATCTAGCCTTGCCTTGCGCACGTCCAGGAATCCGGCCCGGTTCTCCACCTCCTCGTAGAGAGCAACTCCTTGAACCTCCTCCTCTACCGTGGCCTTGCTCATCTCCACGTACTTCAGCGACTCCGGCTCGTATCCGGCCACCACCTCACCCGTCACAAGATCTCTCCTGCTCGCCGGTGGAGCCACGGCCACAATGCTGCCAACCACGATCAACAGCGACGCGAGGATCGCCTCCAGCTGAACGTCGCGGGGCAATGTCAGCGTTGTCGCAGTAGTTTTCATCAGCTGGTTGAATTGATACGACGAGTAGCCGCAATTTGCAAACAAAGCAACTCCTGCAACATAGCACAGATTCGACACAAACGGCATCTCTTCAAAGTCTAGGTGCGAATCAACAAATAGCAAGCTATAGAGGATCAGATTAAAGAGTCTTGCTGAAGGCTTTTTTCTTGGGCCTGAAGAAAATGTAAACTGTCTGCTTGCGTCTATCGACGCGTCGCTTATTGCTCAAAGTGCTCGCAACCATTGCTTCCTAATGAAATCTTCTTCTTCTTCCCTACTAAGTAGCACTGCTTTAGCTTTCTTTGCACTCGTACTCTCGTGGTTACATCATTCTACAAGCTCTTTACTCTCGCCAACACTCACAATAATGCATGCAAGAGACTGGCTGTTGGCCTTCGTTGGAATTTTCCTCCCGTTCGTTCCTGTCGCTATCAAGAGAGGCATCTGTTCTGCAGACTTCTGGATTAACATTGCTCTCTGTTTCCTTGGGTTCTTGCCTGCCCTCGTCCACTGCTGGTACATCATCTCTTGTTACCCACATGAAACAGGCACAACCTACCGTGGTGTGACTTTGCCTGGCCGCGAGACCCATAATTACGGAAGCGTCTAACAGGCCCGGAGTGTTGCGCAAACTCTGGATCTCGTTTACCGGCCTCTTTCGGCTTTTGGTATTCATTCGTGTACTTTGGTGCCAGCTCTCTGAAGTGAAAAAAGGTTATCGGAGAAACCGGTTCCCCGGACTTTTGCTTATGTAATGTTCCTAATGAATATCATTTCCCTTTTTTCTCGCTCTACATTTTTTTGTCTCCCCTTTTGTTTTTTGTTTTCTCTTGTTCTTCCTTGTTCTTCCTTGGGCTCTCCAATGTATCAGACAACAGTCAAGAGCAAAGGCTTGAATATCCCTCTTTCGCATGGGTTTCTGTCCAGCTCCTACTGTACAACATCTACCGTTATGCTGGAACAAGAGAAGGCTGAACTTATGCTGAAGGATAAAAAAACGTCCCAGTTGTATCTCCCTAATCATACAGAGCTGCACGTAGTATGACCATTCAAGAGTTATTCCATCCAAGTATACTAACTTATTGCAGCTTGTGTTCAACATTGTGCTTGGGGACCAGGAATTGCGACCTAGCACACATCCTTTGGCCTGTGAAATGGTATCGCATTGTTTACAACAAGGCCGGATTTGGACTAAACTCAAATACTTGGCTTCTCTGAATAAGAATGACATCGATTCTGACGCCACATGTGACTTAGTGCTCAAAGATGAAACACTGGACATCCAAATGTACGACGACCTTGTCAGGGGAACAGAGCAGATCCTAAGACTAAGTAACGTACTGGTGTGCACAATTGATAGGATAGTGGTCGAAATGACCATCAATGATGCGGAGCTTATAATTTCTGGAACAAGCTCATTTGTTCCCCTTCTGATCCAAGATCTCAATTACCTCATGGTTTGCAACTACCTGCACTTACAACAAAGTCACCCACTAGTGTTTTCGTTCTATTCGAGATCTATCATTGGTCAGTCGTTTGAGCTAATGCTTTCAGTCCAAGAGTCACTTCAAAAATCCGTCAGTACAAGTGCTGTTGCAAAACAAGAACTCACGATTGGATTCCTAAAGCAAGTCTCAGCCAAAACCATCGAGTGGTATCTTGATAATATGAGCAGTTACAAGATCAAACGATTGAAAAGGACAGTGAACCAAGATGAAGAGAATAATATCTTTCTGATGGAATTTTTCAACCTTCATGCATCCTTGTAATGGTATTTCAGTTTCTCTAAAGACGAGATACTGGCATCAAGTGAGTTGAGATCATTGATGTACATGAACAAAGTTATCGATGTCAGGAATGGAATGAGGTAAATGAAATCCAGAGAATCTTGAAAGTGGGAGATTTTGTGCAGAAATATGAGAAATGATGCAATCACGTTGGCAATAAGAATTCTGAAATTTCCACCGGGGAGTTGTTTATTGCTGATAAGCTCCATCTGAACTATCAAGGCAGTGCCCGAGAGAGACAAGCATGCAAGAAAACTCTCCAGAGGATTTTGTGTGCGGTAGCGAGGATTGGTTATCAGTACCATATTGACAATGAGAAAGATGGTTTGAGACACTCTGAGAAGCTTGATTGTTTTGGAGTCCACAGAATTTGGTTGTCTCTGACTGTTGAATGGTATTTTTTGACGAAAGTTGTCAACTATTTTAGACTGTTCCAGTGAATCAATTGGGTATCCATCCAAGTCTTCATCTCTGAATGTATATTTTGAATTGAGCACTTTTCTAAGACGAGGCATTACCGACGTTGATTGAGCAGAATTGATGAAGATAAATCATTCAATTGGTTTTCTTCTATCTTACAAAACTATTTTTTTTCAGGATCAACAAATTTTTATTTTGCCAGACCATTTACACTACTAAGTTTTTGAAACAGCAAGAAAGTCGATTTATTCTGTACAAGAAATGGCTTAAGCATCGTATTTTTCGGACCCAGCTCTCTGGTGAACGGATAAGACTGGTTCGAGCTCGCCCGATCTGACAGCCCTGAGAAGGTGTTTCTCGTCCGAGTGCGATTTCACGTTCTGGATCGAGTGAACAACGTACAAATCTTCGTCGTCGCCCACCTTCTCACCTTCGTGGACGATGGTTGGTTCCTCCAGATTGCTCTTAGGGCCCTTGTACTTGCCCTTAGCGTAGCCATAGTAGTACAAGACTGCGATGATCATGCAACCCGGGGTGATGACAACGGTGTAGTTCATTGTTGATGAGGTCACCACTTTATTGGCCGGGAACATGACCAACACGATGATAAAAGCGATAAAAGCGCAGGCGGTCCAACTTATAATTGGAGACAGTATGTCACCTGTGTAGAATTTTCCAGGAATGAACTTGTGCTTACCAGTGGTAAGTCTGAGGAAAATTGGAGTTCCCCAAGAGAAGTAGTTTCCGGCAATGTAGAGCGAGAACAGAGCGTTTGCTGCGGTGGTACCGATCAGACAGAGTAAACCCATGATCAAAGCGAGGATTCCACCGTAAAAGACAGCTCTAATAGGAGTGGAGAGCTTTTTGTTCACCACCTTGACAATTGGGGCAAAAGGAAGACCATCGTCTCTGGCGAAGGCCCAGATTTGTCTTGAAATGGCGGTCAGGATGGAGGCGCCCATCAACCATTGGCAGAAAGCAATGAGCGACATAAAAGCGATGGCCCAGTTCTTTCCGAGAGCGTTAAAGATGATCTGGGCGATAGGACTTCCAAACTTGGAGCCGAGAATGGCAGAGACATCAGGACCCATGCATGCAGCGATAACAATGCAGATGAAGAAACCGAGACCGAAACAGGCAGAGACAGAGCCGATAATACCGATTGGAACACCGTGGGAGGCGTCCTTGGCCTCCTCGGACATGTGCACACACGAATCGAACGCACCAATGGTCCAGACACTAGGCATGAAACCGTTCATGACAAAGTTGAATCCCGGGGTCCAGTCGCTGAACTGCTGGTTGTTGGAAAAGATGAAGGAGCCAGAGTTGAATGGGACTCCATTGACTGCGCATCCGATCGGTAGGGCAATGAAGAAGAGCACAATGAGTCCGAGGTTGCAAATGATGGAGAAAGTTTGGAGTCTGGAGACAAAGCCTGACGCAAAGCACGTGACCGCGATGTGCGAAATAACACAGGCAACGTAAACACCGTAAGTTCTGGCACTGGTTATGTCGAAATTGGCATCCTTGGAGATGGAAACAGCGGCGAGCACCTCGCCAGCAAAACCATAGTCGACCGAACACAGGGCTCCGACAAGAGCAACAGAATTTGTGTTACCAACCAAGTAGGACAGGAAAACTCTGATGCTGTCAGGAGAGTAAAAGTAGGTCCAGTAGAACAGACCACCGGAGGTTGGCAGACTGCTGCCGAGCTCTGCCATACTTATGGCGATGAGCAGCACAAACGTGGACGCAATGACCCAACCCCAAACGAGGGTGATTGTACCACCAGTAAGGGCCTGGGCGAGGACAGAGGCAATGGAGGGCAGCAGACCCATGATGGAGAAAGCGACACCAAACACCTGGAGCGTGGAGAATTTACGCTGCAACTCGGCCTTGTATCCGATCTGGGCCAGCAGTTCGTTATCAGATCCAGCGAGACGAGCATCAATCACTTCTGGATGCTCAATACCTCTGTATTTGCTGTACGAAATGGTGATATCCTGGCCATGTTCGGAGTACCCTGTTCCTTGGGACCTGATAGTGGACATTGTTGCTGAGGTTGATTAATATTGGATCTACACCACCGATATTATATCCACTTCAAAGTAGCGAAGTCTACTATATGTATAACGATATAACCGTTGCGGTAGTGTATCGCCCAAACTGAAAACTTTGAGAGCGGTTGCGCTTAATCTGAGAATCTTGTCTGTGGCTGTGACAGCCCGTCTTGAGGCGCGCAATGTGCTTTCCTATCCTGGCAACTTGACGAGCTACAATTGATTTTTCGAGTAAGTGTTTCATTTTCACAGGGTGCAAAGCGGCATCAAATTTTGCTTATCTTATCTTCATCAGTACTGTGAAAAATATTTTCATCGCGGTACTCTGGTACCTTAGCGGACCGGTATGCACCAGGTGGTGCAAACAGAATCCAAGAGATCCATTGGTTCGATAGGCGCGCATGCGATCAGATAGTAGAAAGGTATGCCCCAGGTGCGAGGTGTGTTCCGGGATGCTGTCGATGAGAACAAGATTCCGACGCAAGGATTGTCTGTGGTGCAGAACGGTGTTTGTTGCGGCTGGAAAAACCTCTCTGTCGTCTATATAAACGGGGTATCTCAAAAGACATCAACAAACAGCTTCTATAGTGTAGTGGTATCACCTCAGATTCTGATTCTGGTAACCTCGGTTCGAACCCGGGTAGGAGCTTATTTTTTTGTGGTTTTTTTTCTTTCGCGAATTTTGAAAACTTGCTCTTCTTAGCCGACTTTTGGAATCTGCTGCACGTCCAAAGCAGCTTCTATAGTGTAGTGGTATCACCTCAGATTCTGATTCTGGTAACCTCGGTTCGAACCCGGGTAGGAGCTTTATTTTTTTTGTTCCAGTGCTTTTTTGTGGTGTAAGGGTGTATATTTCTTGCCTAACAACGTGCAACTGACAAAGACCACGCAACATTGACTTGAACGATTCCTCACTTGGTCAAACAAGTGTGACTCCCTTTATACATTCCACCATTTTCACTGAACGAATGTTGGACACATTGAACATATTTGTAGGCCCTCACGATTTTTATTTTTAGGCTTTTTAATAAACTCTTAACTTATCTGGATACAGGTAGGTAGACGACACAATTTTTCTCCGCGTAACCACGACAAGGTACATTTAACAGTCACTATCTATCCTCCTTCCAATGTGTTCATTCTCCCTTTATTCTCTCTCTTCCTTTTTCTCCCTCCCCTCCCACCACGACTAGACCCTTGATTACCATCCGATTACCTCAGCAGGCTGTGCTACAGCAATTGGCCCACTCCCGGTGGCAAATTGGTGAAGCTCCGCTACCATCTGATGTAGCAACAATCAAACAAGCAACCACACCTCAGCTACACCAACTTGCCCGGTCTTTCCGTACCACTTTTGTCCCCCGTGGCCCCTGAATTTAGCCCCACATTTTCTTTTTAGTCAAAGTGAAAAATTTTTTGAGTCCCCGAGAAAGAAACGGAGTTTTCTGAGGTGACTCAGGTGTGAAAAATAATGAAAAACAAGGCTCTCTGAAAGGTGTTTTCCACACTCCGACAAGGTCAAATACACACAAAAACAACACACAGCATGTCGCAGACCTACAGATCTACTCGTTCTGCCAAAGAGGAGGCCGTCTCGTTTGAGGATGCCATCATCACCGGACTGGCCAAAGACGGAGGCCTGTTTGTGCCATCAAAGATTCCTGCCCTTGAGGGAGACTTCCTCAGCAAGTGGAGCAGCCTCTCGTTCGAGGAGTTGGCGTTCAACATCATGAGCCTTTATGTGAGCGAGTCGGAAATTCCGGCCGCCGATCTGCGCCAACTCATCGCCAAGTCTTACTCGACTTTCAGAGCTCCAGACGTGACTCCTCTGGTGCCGATCGACTCGAGATCGAACTTGTATCTGCTGGAGCTGTTCCACGGCCCAACCTACGCGTTCAAGGACGTTGCTCTGCAATTTGTTGGTAACCTTTTCGAGTACTTCCTCACCAGAAAGAACGCTGCCAAGAAGGAGAATGAGCCAAGAGACATCATCACTGTGGTTGGTGCCACTTCCGGAGACACAGGATCCGCCGCCATTTACGGTCTCAGAAACAAGAAGGACGTGTCCGTTTTCATTCTGTACCCAACCGGCAGAGTTTCGCCTCTTCAGGAGCGCCAAATGACCACTGTTCTCGACGATAACATCCACACTCTGTCTGTGAGCGGTACCTTTGACGACTGTCAGGACCTGGTGAAGCAGGTCTTCAACGATGCCGAGTTCAACGACAAGTACCACGTTGGTGCTATCAACTCGATCAACTGGGCTAGAATTCTTGCTCAGATCACCTACTACTTCCACGCCTACTTCCAGCTCGTGAAACAGCTGCCAGAAGCCGAGAGAGCCTCGTTCAAGGTTAAGTTTGTCGTTCCGAGCGGAAACTTCGGTGACATCCTCGCCGGTTTCTACGCCAAGGAGATGGGACTTCCTGTCGAAGAACTCGTGGTGGCCACCAACGAAAACGACATTCTCAACCGTTTCTTGCACTCTGGCGAGTACGCCAAGTCTGCCGTTAAGGAGACCTACTCTCCAGCCATGGACATCTGTGTCTCGTCCAACTTTGAGAGATTCCTGTGGTACATGGTGAAGCGCACTGTTGCCGGAAACGACGACCTCAAGGCCGGTTCCATCCTGTCTGGTTTCATGTCTGACCTGTCTTCCAAGGGTGTTTTCGCTGTTTCTAAGGAGACCTTGGCTACGGCTCAGTCCATTCTCGGTTCTTCCACCGTCGACAACGCTACCACTGTCGAGACTATCAAATCCACCTACGAAAACACCTCCAACAAGTACATCTTGGACCCTCACAGTGCCGTTGGTGTTGCCACTGCGTTGACCCGTATTGATGCTGCTCCTCAGGACACCACCACCAAGTACATTTCCTTGTCCACCGCTCACCCAGCCAAGTTTTCTGAGGTGGTGAACCAGGCTTTGGGCGGTTTCGAGGGCTACTCCTTCGAAAACAACGTTCTGCCAGCCGAGCTCAAGAAGCTCGCAGACTTGCCAACAAAGGTCAAGACGATTGACCAGGTCGACCTCAAGGTGATCGAGGCTGCCATCATCAAGGAGTTGAACGCCTAAACTATGTAAAGTGTTTTTGTGTAGTTGAACATGTTTGAACAATGGGCGAGCTTGTAAAAAACTGGGGGGCATTGACAAGTTTTGCTGAGCCTGTTCACGGAAGTATTAGTCAACTGGTCTACCAGGAGGTGGAGCTTGAATCCTACTACCAAATACGTGGTTATGCAGCCCGCACTGCTCGCGAATCTCGAAAAAAAAAATCCACTAAATTATTTGGTGAAGATGAAAACAAAGAAGTGACAAGGAGCACGCAGTTCTTCCTCTGCTGTCAGTTCGCTTGCACCAAAAATCGGCAAACTCGAGTCCAATTTCCCGCCAAAACCAGCAAACACAGCCATGTCAACGCGGTACCACCGAGAAAAGCAGCGCAAACAGGGAAAGAACATCCCGTTGACACATTCGCGTGTCCACTCTCACCAGGGAGTCGTGGGTGCTCAAGGCCACAGACCACAGTCCCCCTCGTCTCAGCAACAGTCCCAACCCACATCAATCAATCTCAAGCCCACAGACACCACAATCTCGCGCTCTGTAGAGGAATTGTTCCCCGAAAAAGTTGGGCTGTTCAATAAGCTTAAGGCAAAAGAGAGAGAGCTTGACCTCATGATAAACAAAAAACTCATTGATTTGCAGGAGCATCAACAGGTGGCGAGCAACAAACTTGTCGACGATCCAAGTGCGAGCGAAATTCTTAGATTGTACGTGTACAACACTTCCGAAAACCAACCGTGGCAGGTAGAGGATGGAACGACCTCTGAGCCTCCCTCGTGGACACTCCACGTGGAAGGACGACTTTTGAACGACCGCGAGCCGCTGGAATCCCCTTTGCGCAAGAAGATGAGTCTATTTCTGTCTGGAATCTCGGTAGAGCTGAAAGCCAAGGATGGTAAAGACGACAAGCTTGTGATTGGTGGCATCAATGGCGGGCCCAACTCGCGTATAGTGGAGTGGCACGATGCTTTTGAATCGAACGAAGCTGAACGTCAGAAGCAACAGTTTGATGGTCTCGACATCAAGAGAGCTGGCTCGTCGATTCCAGCGTCGGAATTCCCTGAAAACGAGACTCCGGAACCGTTCGAGAAAGAGATTGTCTGCAACATTGTGATCCAGCCCAAGATGTATCCAATCAGACTTCAGATCATCAAGGAGGCTCTGATCGAGCTTGTGGGCTCAAACGAGATCTCACAGCCTGACTGTATTCACAAAATCTTCAATTACATCAAGATGAACAATTTGTTTGAGACGCAAACGATTCAACCGCAGGATGCCCAAGTGGCCGTTCACCAGCCTCAGCAGGTGGTGACAGTCAAGACGGACGATCTGCTGTACCGCATATTCGAAACGAACTCACTGACATTATCACAAATCATGGAAATTGTGTCTACCAAGCTGCTGAAACCAGTCGAGCCCATCAAATTACAGTATAGTATTAACACGTTGCGCAATACCACTTTGGGAGACGTTGTCATTGATCTGAAGGTGAATCCTAGATTGGTGGATCCAAGCTTCAAACCTGGCACGCAACAGATCACTGAGATCAACCAGCTGATCAACGAGAGCGTGATGAATAAGCAGCTTTCGGCCGATTTCAGTAAACTCAACGAAAACCTGCGTTTGAACTTGCAATTGCTCAACTATTCCAAACTCAAATATGATTTCTACAAGCGGCTGCGCGAGAATCCAGTGGAATTCCTCAAGAAGGTTTTGCAGAAGAACAGCGAGTTTTTGAAGATTTTATCGAGTGACTCTGTTTCGTTCCAATCGGACGGAATGATTGACGAGGAGATTGTGCGGAGATCTGATTTCTATACAGATGAGTTTTTGAGTGAGCACATCAACATTCTGTTCAACTCTGGCAGAATATAGGTGTAATTGTATAAGTATTGAATTAGTTTTGAGTGTTAAGTCTATTATTGACTTCCTGTAGCCATCTTGATTGGAACTCTTTGCTGAGATGGGATGCCAGACTTTCGAATGTGGGGAACAACAAAGAATTGTTGTAGTGCCAGCCATTTGCTGAGACCGAGACTGATACTGTTTGATTTTCCCAAGACTTGAGGGTGATTTGAAGGTTTTCAGAGTCGAATATGAGGTCTTTGAAGAATCCTTTACCTGAATATTCCGATATTATTTGTTCAAGTTCTGTGCGTTGCATTTGGTTGTCCATTTTTGGCAAGCAAGTGGTGACTTGTGGATGGTGTGATTAGAGTTTGTTGAGAGCTTCAGCGAGATGATAAGGGAATTATGTTCAGTATTGATTGTTCAATGGTCAGTTAGTGAACCCAAAGGACTTGTTTCGCTCGTTACACGCTGCTCCGCTGAAAAATTTAGAGTCGCGTAAAAAATCAATTCACCAGTTTATCAATTGTCACTTCTTCTTCAACGACCGCGTTGAATCCCACAAAAATGAGCGGAAAACAAGTGAGCTTTGGCGATCTGCCATTAGTGGACTCTGATGATGAAGACAAGTCCCAGGATGGTGAAAATGAAGAAGAACTGACTATTTTGGAGGAGTACAAATTATGGAGGAAAAACTGTCGCTATATGTATGATTTCATCAGCGAGACAGCACTCACCTGGCCGTCTCTTTCGATCCAATGGCTGCCAGCAGACACATTCGAAAACAAGACTAAGGACTCAGACATCTCCAAGACCCGAAACCTGCTCCTCACAACACACACTTCGGGCGAAGACGTGAACTATCTCAAGATAGCCTCGTTGCAAATTCCCGCATCAGTCTTTCCGTCAGGCCCGGAACTGTCGCCTGAACAGCTCCAGACCGTCAATTCGAGGCTCAAGATTTCCAAGAAGCTTGACCAGGGATCTGAAATTAACAGAGTGCGTGCAATGCCGCAGAACTCGCACACTTTGGCCACCATCAACGGCGAGGGTGAGGTTTTCGTGTACGAGCTGGACTCCAAAGCCACCGAAGTTAGCAAGACCAAGTTGGAACATCACGCAGAAAACGGATACGGGCTTTGTTGGAACCCCCAGGTTTCCGGAGAGCTTCTCACGGGCTCCGATGACCACACCGTGGCGCTTTGGGACTGCAGCAAGTTGGGCTCGACGCTCACGCCAAAACAGGTTTTCAAGACCCACACAGACATTGTGAACGACGTGAGATGGCACAACTTCAGCGGAAACACATTTGGATCTGTCTCGGAAGACAGTCATTTTGTTTACCAAGACAAGAGAAGCGACACTGCTGCTCACAATCTCGTTTTGAGCGAGAAAACCAGATTCAACACGCTTTGTTTTTCCAAATTCTCGTCCAACTTGTTTGCTGTTGGTGGCGAGGATGGAAACATTTATTTGCACGACCTGCGTAACGTCACAAAGCCTCTACACATTATGATGGGCCACACCAAGGCTCTTACCAATCTGGAGTGGGATCCGTTCCATGAAAACATCGTTGGCTCGTCGTCGGCAGACAGACGCGTTATTTTATGGGATATTAACAAGATTGGACAGGAACAATTGCAGGATGAGATGGAGGACGGTGTTCCTGAGCTACTGATGATGCACGGAGGCCACACTGGCGGAATTAACGATTTCCAGTTCAGTGAAGAGATCCCGTGGACAATCGCCAGCTGTGCAGACGATAACATTGTGCATTTGTGGAAGATCAACCACCGTGTTTTGGACGATGACGAAGAGGTGAAGGTGAAGTTGGAGTGAAAAAAAAACCCTGTACGGTGGAATACTGTCGCGGCACTGGTTACCCGGACATAAAAATAATTTGTATAGTGCCAAATTTTTCGCTCTCTTTAACTTTTTCGATGTAATCACCTGGATGGTTTTACGGAGATCATCACAAGGTCAGACCGAACAACATAGTTTGAGTAGCGCGATGCTTGGGTGTTTACGCAGAAGCGGTGTTTTGGGCGGCCTCGCAAGGCTGGGAAGAGCTGGTTTCTCCAGTTGCGGAAGACTTGGTAAGTACAGAAGACGACTGAGCGAAGAAATGGACGAGAGATACGATGGACAAAGAAGTTGCCCACTTGGCTACTTTTCTGGCACTTAACGCAGAAAATGAGCACAGAGGTGTTAGAATTCGATTTGGCTCGTCCTTTTGCGTAGATGTCTCGATTTTTTTTTGCCCTTCTTGGCTCACTTTGGCTCTCTTACTAACAGTAGATCCACAGAGAAACAACAAATGGTGATGTACGAACCGCTGCCAAAGTTGCGGGACGGCCAGCCACTGATGGATTACATCAAGCAGGCTCAACTTAACAAACTCGACAAGAATCAGAACAAGAGAAAGCTGTTGGACCCAGCAAACCCTGAGAGACTCCGGGCTGACGATGTGGTGACAGTGGTTTACAAGAATCAGAAGCCCGTGACGGGCCAGGTGCTGATGGTCAAGCGCCAGGGTGTTGCTTCTACGGTGTTGATCCGTAATAAGATCACTGGTTTGGGTGTGGAAGTGATTATTCCTGTGTTCCATCCAAACATTCTGCGTCTTGATATCATTCGCAGACCGATCAAGTACCGTCCAAGAAACAGACATTACTACATCCGGAACTCGCGTCTCGATGTTGGTGAGCTTGACGGCAACCGCAGATAGATCTGTTGCTGTGTACTGTCCTGTATATACTATAATGTCCTGTCATTCGAATGAGAACGAACGTGCTTTGCATCAAGCTTTCGAAGCATGAGAAAAAAAAGGTCGTGTGCCGAGCCACATTATTCGACGCTGAAAAATCGATGAACTTTTTGTTCAAGTTGTATACCAAAAAAAACTTGATCGTGAGGGGAAGCAGCACACCACATCTCCCGTGAAAGCAACTTCTCGAGGACGTTTGAGTGCTTCGGAGACCACAAAACCACATAATCGCTTACGCAAACATCATGGGACTCGGAAACGGAGCTGTCTCTGTGGCTGGTGCAGTGTTGTTGCTGGCTCTTGGAGTTCGTGGCGAACAAGAGGGCGCCGTTGAAGGCGTCGGTTCAGCTGCCGCCTCCGCTGTCAAAACCTACCGGGATTACACGGCCATTGAGTTGGGTGAAATGACCATCTTTGAGAGATTGAGACTATATCCATGGAATATCGAGCTGGTTTCTCTGGGCTTTATCGCCGCGTACGTTCTGTCGTACTATCTCGGAGCCAGATACAACGAGAATCTTGTGAAAAAAGTGATTGATTCCAACTCGGAGCTGCTGAAGGAGCAATTCCACCAAGTGGGTGTTACGCCTTCCCAAGTTTACGTCAAGGATGATTCGGAAAACTATGCTTTTTACGCCTCGGGTAGGGTCAACATCGAGTCTCTTTTGGGCAAGTTCCGCTTGCAAGCAAGACAGAACGTTTTCATCTGGAGTATGGAGGCTCTGGTCAGTTTTTTCACGGACTCTGTTCCTACTCCACAGGATTTTCTGACGTTGACTTTCACCATCAGTGCCGAGGCTGCTGCTGGTTTTGACGACTTCATCTGGGCGATCGTGTCTAAGGACAACATGAACCAATTGAGAAGAGAGAATTACTTCCTTTCGCTCACCAAGACCGCCGAGTCAACCAAACTGCCAATTGAGTACGTGTTCATGAACGAGGTGCCAGAAATGAACGAACTTTTGCACACCAGCAAGTTCAACGGTCTGCTCGAGGCCACCAAGAGCTTCCTCAGATTTGTGGCCATTACCGATCAACCAGCCGAGAGACCAGAGTCGGCCAAGGACCTGCAGAGCAGAAAGAGGGTGATCGTCCAGCTGAAGGCTCCAAAATCGGAACAGGACTTGAAGGCTACTCACGAGCTGCTTCAGTACCTGCTGACCGACTTCATCGACTTTGTCGTCGCCAAGGCAAGCTTCAGAGCTGAGCTCACCAGAAGATGCAAGAAGACTAGAGAAGCCGAGCTGGCGAAGCTCAAGAAGATCGAGGAGGATGCCAAGAAGGAAGAGCTTGCTGCTAAGAAGATCGAGGAGCAAAAGAAGCTCAAGGCATCTCTCGGTGCTGACGAACAGCGCAAGCACGAGAAGAAGCAACAGGAGAGAAAACAGAGAAGAC
Organism: Ogataea ganodermatis; assembly: GCA_030569375.1. Taxonomy (NCBI): domain Eukaryota; kingdom Fungi; phylum Ascomycota; class Pichiomycetes; order Pichiales; family Pichiaceae; genus Ogataea; species Ogataea ganodermatis. Next base: position 319,627 of record JAJMKV010000004.1, read on the forward strand.
AGATGAGACAACAAAAAGTCAGAAGCTGATTTTTCCAATCGTTAATAGACATTAGTGTTTTATAAAACTACACATCCTACTTGACACAGGATTGTCATTGAAAAAAGTTATTTCCATTAAGCAGTTTTTCACTTCCATCGAAAATTTACATAATCATTCTAATCAATGAACTTCATTACACCTTTTTCCCAGTGAGTTTAAAGACTCTACCTACTGGAGAGTTGAAACACTCCAGAATTCCCATTCCCATCATCAGACCAATCGCCCAGACCATATTTATCCCGTTCAGTTTGACATAATTCGACTGGTTCTGCTCGTACTTTTGACGGAGGTCGTCCTCCAAGATCTGCTCGAATCGTTGTACCTTGATGACCTTGTGGATCGTGTTGATTGCACTTTTCAACATCCGTACCATCGGCCCGAGATTCGGTAGTGTCAGTTTGTAATGTGAATAATTAGACTGCGACAGCGTGAGAAACCCGTGGTCGATCAGGCTTCGTGGGTTCAGCTTGTATGTAGCAAGGAGCTCGGCCGAGATCTCCACCAGGTTCGGATACTCCTGAAGCATTCTGGTAAAACCTGTCTTTTCCGCTTCATTTGCTCCGTGGCTGCGGATGGTATCGATGAGATCATCCATCAGAATGACGAACTTGAGACTTTCGTTATCGAGCGATATTAGCTTCAGTTTGCCCAATTGAACAAGTTTGTCCACCTCCAGATCCACAAATGTCTCGCTGCTCGGAAATAAACAGTACAGTTGGTTCAAAGCAATCACGTTTGGATACGACGTTCGGAGTCTCATAATCTTACTCTTTGTAGTTTTCGAAAGATTGGCTTTCGAGATGAAGTCAAACTTGATGTTGAGCAGGAACTTTATACAGTTGAGGATGATCTCGATATTTTCTTCTTCTTCGAGTGAATCTTGATTCAGATTAACGTCCACGTCTCCAGTTCTTAGCGCCTCGAATCCAGGAACATTGTCAAACAGGCTCACATTGTAGTCTAAAATCTTGTAGTCTTCTCCCGTCTTCTTGCGTGTGACGTTATCGTTACTTTCAGCTGGTTTCTTCTTGCGGGGCGATGTTGGTGCACTTGTTCCTTTACGGGAACGTCTGTTCCCGGCTTCCAGCTTTGCCACCAGTGAGCTTATTGGCATTATCTATGATCTGTGACTGAAAAAGATAACCTAAAAAAAAGTTGATGAAAAATAGAATTAAATACTAAAGATTTTTTATTTTTCACTTATCAGGCCTGGATCGATAAGTCAATTAATTTAATATATGATCTGCCTATTCAGGCTGAGTCACTACGCTCCGGTCGTCTAATAATGCTCTATTTACATGCTCTTATAAACCAGTTATGTACTCTCGTTTCTGGCGTTGACAGTCACAGCGAAAGAGCGAATCTCCTTGCCGTCCTCCTTGACATCGCGAACCACAGCTCTGTACTCACCAAGCTGGGTGATGACGTCGATCGACTCGTTCTGTCTATTGAAAAGCTCCAAAGTGACGTTCGACTCACGGAAAAAGTCACGGACGGCCTCGGGACGATCGCCCTCTTTCAGTCCCTTTGTCACAAAGCGCACCAAATTAGAGTGAACACGCGAGACAGTGATTGGGTTTCGAAGAGTGTTATTCTTTGCATCGTTGAGGAAGACAAGCTTCTTTGGAATACGGGCCGCGATCACGTCCTTCTCCGAACCAAGAAGCTCGTTCAGATCCACCGTCAGAAGTTCGTCCAGTGATAGTAGCTGTTCAGGAGTGGACTTTTCTGATTTCACGGATTCCACAGGCTTGTGTGTCTCGCTTTGATCGCTTGGCTTCGCAGCCTCAACTGGGGCCGTCTCTGTTGGTTGCACAACTGGGATCACCGGCTCTGCTCCTTTTTGATTCAGATACACAGCACCGTTCTTTGGATGGAGCTTGTTGATCATTGCTGAAGGCTTCACCTGCACAATCTGTCCACGGACACCCACTCCTGGGAAGTCTCGAAGCAGTTGCACCGGAATTCTCTTCTTTTTGCTGATGGCTGAGTGTCTCACGCCAATTTTTTTCGTCTCTGACGAGATCGCCGAGAAAATAACGGAGCTTCCCCTTCTGAACATCTCAATTCCCCGGTTTTCAAGTGTAGCGGCTTGTGGCTCTGTGGGTTTCGGGTTATCCGTTTCTCTCGCAGCACCTTTTCCAGGTACTGAGAGCATGTTTGATGTTTTTTTCACCTTCACCAAACTGTCCATAAAATTTTTTTTCTGGAGCAGGGTAACACGACATAAAAAAATGTAACATACTATTCCAACACTATAAACGATTTCAAAACCGCGGTCTTCTGCGACGACCCGTGAACCGCGAATCCTCTGCAACAACCTTTCCACGCTTCTTCATCAACTCCTTCTTACGGTTGATGTACTCCTTCTTAGTTTCAAGTTCACGGGCTCTCTTTTTGCTCAGTTTGCGTTCGCGTTGCGGTTTGGTCGATTCAACCTCCATGTTCCCGAGATTGAGTGGCCGGTCATCAGGTCCACCATGTCCAGCCTTGAGCACCAGATAATGCTTTTTGTTCTTTTTGGACTCAGGGTCGTCCACCACCACACCACACTGGAACCCAGCCACCTTTGCTGCTCCAGTGATCTGGATGATCTGGTCCTCATTCACCGGGTAAAATTGCGCAACAAACTTTCCTCCTCTGCGCAAAGAAGCGTATAGCGTGTTGAAAAAACGGCCCAGTCGCACTTTTGGCTCGTTGTTTGTGGAGTCGGCGTTACATAGCCATTGAATGGCCGAGATAGAGATCGCAGCATCAAATGATCCCGCTCTGAAAGGCACCCCGCTACCCATATCACTTAACATGAGATCGCCTTCGATGTCTCTGTCGAGTGCAGTGGCCAGCATATCAGGGGAAATGTCCATTCCAACCCAGACCTGATTCTCCTCAGTGAGGATTTCACCGGAAAGACCAGAACCGCACCCGATATCGAGCACAAAATGTGTTTTTCCAGGCTCCAAGTTAAGTAGTTCGAGTGCACGAAGTGTCATTTTGGCCTGGATATGCTGAACTCTGGTGGATGTGGTATATTTGCGGGACTCGGACTCATTGTAGAAGATCTCTGGTGGAGCCAGTTGTTCTGGTCTCGACATTTTGTGGGGATATTCGTATCTCTAAAGAAGCGCACTGAATGAACAGTGGTACTGGTAGATTTGTGGGGATTATATGAAGCAGGTTTTGCTGCACAAGTGTTGATCTAAAGGTTCTTTCACGCAGGCCTGGATATAAAGACTGAAAAGTTTCAAAAAGTATTTTTTTTTTCACCTTGGCTGTGCAAAACGCATGCACAAAAGGTTGAAATTTCGAGTATGGTTTGGCTCAGACATGGCGACTAGTTGGGGAGAAAGAGCGCAAGGCCGCGAAGAATGAGAAGATGTTGCCTTTTGCAGAAAGCCAATGTAGGAGGCAGCTAGCTTGAAAACTCACCATACCCGCACATGTGCTTACCTAAGCCGGATTACCTCAGCCATTACGCGCGAATCTGCGACAGCTCTGGGAAGCGGCGGAACAAGTTGGAACAGGGCAAAAAAATAAGGGGGGCACCAAGGGATTGTTCGGAAGGGAAAGTTCGGGATTTAGGAATGGTATATAAAGGTGGCGGAAAAGACAGGAATATTGGATAGGGAAGAACGCGAATCTTGAGGCAACAAAACAGTTAGTTACGCAACAGCAAACGACAAAAGGGAAATTGGTAATAGACGTCTCATTGCTTTCAATTGAAGACTGCCCTCACATTGAGAAAAGACCATGAGTAACTCGGACAAGGAAACATTTGACCCCACACAGGCTCCAGCGCCTGGGATGACGAGGCCAGAGTCCTCGATCTCCACGACCAACACCAGACAGCAGATCATCAACAAGAACTCTGGTGACCGCAGAAAGTCAATTCTTACAACTGACGATTACGAAACAAGTAAACAAGACTTGGCGGGAGCCACGGAGCTGGACAGAATCTCAGAACCGAGCGTGAAATCAGAAACATTAGACCCTGTTGGGTCTGCAGACCCGCGAGATGATGTTCACAAGAAGAAGATTGCCAAATATATTGGCAATACAATTGTGCGGTACAAGAAAGATGGTACTTTTAGATCGAAATGGGGCGATCTCAATTTTCAGCCAAGATCGTCGATTTTTGATCAGGAAGTGAAATTCGGGTCCCGGTTCTTTGGATTCTTTGTTGCGTTCTGGTTTTGTGTGTTTTTTGGTGGGCTAAACGTTGTTCTCAAATACTACTTGAACCACAGAACGGTAGCCGAGTCCAAAATCCTTGCCATCATGGGCACTAACTTGGTGGGAGTGGCATTGACAGATCTTGCGATGTATCTGTCGATGTACATCCCCGTTCTGATTCAATTGGGTGTGAAGAAGGGCCTTTTGTCGTGGGAGTCAACCGGTGTCGCTCTAGAGTCGATCTACGAGCTTGGGTTGCTGCTCTTTTTCCTTTGGTGGGCTGAGGTGAGGAACTATCCTTGGATCGGCAAGATTTTCCTGCTCTTGCATTCGCTCGTGATGTTGATGAAGACCCACTCATACGCTTTTTACAACGGATATCTGTGGTCAATTCAGAGCGAACTCAAGTTCTCCAAGGCGTACCTCAAAAAACATCAGGACTCGGAGCTCTCGGAGGATATTGCCATTCCGTTATTGAAATCAGTGGAGTTTTGCGAGTTTGAGCTTGCTGTGCAATCGCAGACGGCGCCTTTCCCTCAAAACATCACCTTCTTCAACTTCTTCCAGTACTCAATGTACCCAACTTTGGTGTACCAAATTGACTATCCAAGAACTGAGAAAATTCGTGTTGGATACTTGCTCACCAAAATTGCAGGAATTTTTGGTGTCATTGGAATGATGGTGGCCATCTCAGAGACGTTCCTGTATCCTGCTGTCATCAAGTGTTTGGAGCTTAGCGAAACACTGTCTTTATGGGAGAGAATCAAGACGTATCCGATGATTATCATTGAGTTTATTCCTCCGTTCCTGTCGGTCTATTTGCTGGTTTTCTACCTCATTTGGGAGCTAATTCTCAACGCCATCGCTGAACTCTCTTTCTTTGCTGACAGAGAATTCTATGGCTACTGGTGGAACTCGGTCGACTGGAACGAGTACGCGAGAGAGTGGAATATTGTTGTGCACAAGTTCCTGCTCAGACATGTCTACCACTCATCGATCAGCGCTTTCCAGATCCGCAAGACCTACGCCACCTTCATCACCTTCTTCCTTAGTTCGATTGTGCACGAGCTTGCCATGTTTGTCATTTTCCACAGACTTAGGGGCTATCTTCTGTTGCTTCAGATGAGTCAGTTGCCGCTGATTCAGCTAAGCAAAACCAAGCTGATGAGAGACAAATATGTCTTGGGCAATTGCATTTTCTGGTTTGGAATTGTGCTGGGCCCGAGCTTGATGTGCACAATGTATCTGGTGTTTTAAGTCGTCTTTGTTACGCTTATTTGCTGGACTTTGGCTCTATGTACATGAAACTCATCGACAATATTTAACACACATAAAAAACGAACAAAACAAAAACAACGTAACGTGCAAAAATATCTTAGCGGTATATCATTTCAAATGGTCTAGTGTCGTTAAAACAACTGCGGAAAACCTCGTCAACAACTTCTTCCGCGTGCTCCTTTCCCTTGCAATCCGGATGTCCAATCACACTCAAAACCGCCTTTCTTTTCACACAGGCCTGGTGGCCCTTTGCGTACCTCATAAACCCAAGTCTTCTCTTGAATTCGGTCATAATGGCACACTCTCCGCTGAGCGAAGATGCTCTGATTTCAGAGCACGCATGGTGTCTGATGTCACCCCAGTCAACCTTGAACCTCGTGTTATCGTACCAGTGCACCAGCTCGTGCGAAAGCGTATCATTCAGAACCCATTTGTCCTCTATGTAGTTAGCACAGAGCAGAACTCCAAGATCCGGGTTGAATCCTCCGTACTTTGGGACAGTGCAAATCTCACAGTTGATCTTGTTGGTATCAACGAATCCACCTGTCTTTTTGATTTGATCTAGCATGAAAACCACCGTTGGCGAGTACTTCAACATCCAATCCTTGTACTCATCACATTTCAAGCACTGATCTCTTTGTGTCTCCACTTTTGTTTGCTCCTCGTATGCCTTGCGTTCCGTCTCGCTCATTCCCAACCCGGTCTTGTACTGTAGCGACTTAGTCCACCAACCGAATCCTTTCGCTGAGTCCGCCGCAGACAAAGTCTGACTGACTTCTGTGCTCTTTTGCTCCGAAGGAGGTCCCTGAGTCATCTGGAGTGTTGTGAACGTTTTTCTTAAACAGTGTGCTAATTACACTGCAAGAGAAATATAAATTAAATACTTCACCAAAATTTACTGAAAATTTAGGAAGCTACAAAAAAAAAAAAAATATTGCTAGTGAAAAAAATTTATTTCACTCTTTTGATCACTCTCAGCTTCATGCTCACACAAGCAAACACAACCATGTCGAACATTTGGATAGCAGCAGCAGATAACAAGATCCAAGAGGTCCAGTCTCTCATTGAGTCTGGCTCGTACACCGCAAACTCACAAGATCCAAACGGATACAGCCCTATCCACGCAGCCGTTTCTTACGGCCATATCGAGCTCCTCAAATACCTAATCTCCAAAGGTGGTAACATAAATATACAGGATACCGATGGAGACACCCCGCTACACCACGCAGAATCTGTTGAGGTGGCAAAAATTATTGTGGAAGAACTGGGAGCTGACTATAAGATTAAAAACAACGACGGCCTCACGCCCAGAAAGTACCAGGAGGAGGAAGACGAGTTCCCAGAACTGGTGGAATATTTAACAACTTTGGACAACTTGGACCTCCCACGTGGAACCAAGATGCAATCAGGATCACTACCTTACGACGAGAGCAGTCTTACAATGCCAAATGGCGAACAGGTGAAGTTTGTTCTGTCCCAGGATGCTGATAACGAGCCAAACAGCCAAGAACTCGCAGACAGAAGAGCACAGATTGAAAAAATCTTTAGCGAGTCAACCTCTGAGCAGGAAAAAGACGAGAAACTTCGCGCATTCGTTCTCGGGGTTGTGTCTGACAATTTGCAAAACTTGAAGGAAGAAGAACAACCAGATTCACAAACTTCCAAGAGAAGAAAATAAGCTCAATAACACCTTTTTATTATCCCCTCTATGAGAATATATACACAGACAGTCACTAAACGACAACATATCTCCAGATGACTTAGTTGTCGCTATTGTTATCGTCATCATCATCATCATCATCATCATTATCATCTTCGTCCCCTCCAGTTTCATCTTCGCTTTTTTCAATTAATAAAGATCCGTTTGGCCACAGTTCCTTCACGTCTTTGAGCAACTTGTCCCCATCAGGAGCAAATCTCATCCTTGGCATAGCCGACACTAAATCAAATTTGAAATCATATTTGTAGTCACTGATATCAACCTCATCTTCAGTATCTGCTGATGCAAGCTCTTCTCTCAATTCTTGCTCAGACCGACCAAGTTCTTTGCTCAAGTCTTGAACGTAAGTTCTCAAAGCAACGAACAAGAAAATGTCATACAACGTCTCATCTTTATAAAAACGCTTGATGATCCGCTGCCCTTCGTGATTTCTCAATTGTATTGTTGTAAAGTCGCCTTTTGCCCATGATTTATCATCCCGTTCAGACAAAACCTTTACATTGTGCCTTAAGAAAGCAGCTTCCTGTTTTTTCTTAAGCTCAATCAGATCCTGCTCCTGTTTCAATTTCTTCAGTCTCTCGGTTTCCACAAGTTCTTTCTGCTTCTTCTCTTCCTGTTTGATCTTGTCACTTAATAGCGACTGCTCGTAAGCTTCGTCCTGCTGCTGTCTAATGAGACGAGCAAACTCAGTTTCTTGTTTGTCAATACGTTGGGTAATGAGCTGAGGTTCGTATTTGTCGACAATCTTCTGCAGCCGTTTGATGAGTTTTTTTGAGCTTTCATTGTTGTTTGCTAAACTCTCGAAATTCTGGAACCTAGTGACCGTCGACATAAGCGGGAAGGACAGTCCGTTCGACGAAACATTTGCGACCAAGTTCACATACGGAACGGAAAACACGTGGTAGGTTTTGCCAACCTCAAATGCCTCAGGATAGCTCACGTCACCAACGTACAAAACAACGTTGTTCTCGGTGACAAACTTAATAAAAGTCTCATTGTTGAGATAATTTTTGATGAATTTTGTTGAAAATTCCGATTTAGAATTCACCAGTATGCACATCAGCCATCTCAATTCCGATTTGGCGAGGTTAAAAGCGTCGTTGAACTCGCCTGATTCGAACACGGGAAGGTCGGAAGTCTCACCCAGCGTTTCATCGATGAACTTCTTAATATTGTGAGATTCCACATCCTCCCTGGTAGTGTAGACTGGCTTTGCAGGGAAGTCGTTTGGACCTGATCTGAAACCTAGTAAGCGGAACAAGGTTGGGAAAATAGGGCCCAAGATTTTGTTGAGGCCGTAGCCCACAACCCAAAAGAGTTTTGGAAATAACATGAGAATAAAAACGATTGGTGGAAACAAAGCAAATGTGTTTTTCCTAGTTGGTGCTCTATTTCCTGTCGCCAATCCCACTTGTAACTTCCAGTTGTTAGGGATGGGCACAGCCTTGGGGAGTTTGGGGATGACGTCTGCAAATGGGTGGTCGAACGCAATTGCCTGCGGAATTGTCCGGTCACGCGTCGGAATGTGTGGTGGCGAAAAAGACCCATCTACTGGGGAGTATGAAGCTGATGAGTAGGTATATGAGTCCATTATTGAGTCTCCCGATGCAGTTGGGTATGGGGCGATTTCTGGGGTAGGAATTTCCGGTCTTTCGTCAAACAATGTAGGAAAGTCGTTGTCAAAATACCTTGCAACAGCCACTTCAAGGTTCCAGTTACATACCGTCAACAAACGAAGAACTTTCTCTGATTCTTCTTCCTCATTGTATGATGTGAACTCCTTGAAGTTGGCCAGCACAGACTCTTGTTCGCTGCTGAGTTGGGACATAATTGGGCTGTACACTTTTGGACGCCTCAGGATCACTTAATTGGCGGCGATTGTGTCTCTGATGTTTGTGTTGGGTGTACAAATGGTGGTTTGTGTATTGACGCGGAAGAATACTGATTTTGCCACCAAGATGGTGATCAAGAAACAAGAAAACGAGGGGGAGCGAAGAAGGAGAGGAAAAAAATACACTGTCGACGGGTCGATCGACGCTCCGCGACGCCTTAGATAAAGCTGAAACAAAAACAAACACCGAGAAACAAACACTGTTTACCTTTCTTCTCACACGTTGTCAACACCCAGCACACATGATAAACGTCAGAAAGAGACAAATGTTACAGGACGTATCAGGCAACTTGAACAGGAATCCGGCCAAGACGGGTCTGAAGCCTTTAAATGCTGCTCAGGAACAGTCCTATGAACAGCACTCGATCAAAGTGGTTGTGCGTGTGAGACCACTTTTGGAAAGAGAAAAGAGCGGAGAAACAGAATTTGTGGTTCAAAGGGAAGCAAACAGTCTTAATGAGCGCTCAATTATTCTCCGAGCAAAAGAAAACTCTGTTCAGGCCAAAAAATACAGAGAACCACAGAAGTTTCAGTTCAATCGTTGTCTCTGGTCGCACGATCGGAGTCGTGAAGCTAGCTATGCGAACCAGGAGACGGTTTTTGAAACCGTGGGTCATGATTTGCTGGAAAACACGCTCAGGGGGTTTAATAGCTGTGTAATGGCTTACGGACAGACAGGATCTGGGAAAACGTACACTATGATGGGCACCAAAGAGGAGCCGGGTTTAATTCCCACGGTGTGTCAGGCTCTTTTCGATCGAATCGAGCAGCTGCAAGACACAAAAACCAAAGTCACGATATCATTTTTGGAGATTTATCAAGAAAATGTGATTGATCTGTTGGGCAAAGATCAGAAACTTAGGGTGAGAGAGAGCAACGACAGGCTTCCATTCGTGGAGAATCTTGAGCAATTCGACGTGGGGAACTCCCAGGAGATAATGAAACTACTGGATATGGGGACCCAGAACCGAACGACAGCAGAAACCAATCTGAACAAGGAGTCGTCTAGATCGCATTCAATACTGACCATTACAGTGACACAAGAGAAATTCAATCACCACGACAGCTCCATCACCAAAGTGAGGTCTAATCTGAAGCTTGTGGACCTGGCAGGGTCAGAAAAGGCAACAGCCAGCAATGGAATGCATAAGGTTCGGCAGCAAGAAGGAACGAAAATTAATAAGTCACTCACCACCCTCGGCAGAATTTTAACTCTGCTTTCAGAGAAATCAAGCAATCAGAAACTCGCAGTCCCGTATCGAGAGTCCATGCTCACTTGGCTGCTGAAAGAGAACATTGGGGGTAATTCAAAAACCACGATGATTGCGTGCGTGTCACCGATTGACTTTGACGAAACGTTAAGCACGCTAAGGTTTGCGACGATCACGTCCAAGATAGAAAACGAGGCCAGGATGAACCAGGAGACACAGATTGAGATGGAGGAATTGGTGAAACAGTTTGGTCTTGAGAGGCAAAAATTGCTGCAACACATCGAGGAACTGAAGAGCAAGAGTCATGAGGAAACTTTGACCTCAGACGACTCTATGGTGGAAAGTGACGTGAGAAAGCTGGAGAACTACGTCAAATGGCAAAACGATTATATTGAAACGTTGTCTTTTTCCAGGACTGTGGCACTCAATAAGCTGAGCGAGAACTTAAAAGTTGAGCAAGACAAAAATGAGAAATTGACGTTGTCATTACTGTCACTTGTGAGCCAGAAGAAAGATATCATTCCAGGGGAGGAAGAACTTGATAAAATCAACAGTTTGATCCGCCAAGTGGAAAATGTCAATGTACAACAGCCAATGTTTGAGCTGGAAAACTACCTCGAAGACCCTCTGATACAAAAATATCTACCAAAAGAGTTGGACTTTTGATTGGAAAATGAAACTCTCTAAATTTTCATTATATATGTACAGTATAGGCACCGATTTGCCTCATTTTTACACTACACTACAAGCTATATAGGACAATGAATACGCTTATGAAAGTTCAGGAATGGCTGGTTAATCTTTGTTTCGCTGTGTAGAATGTGCACAATGATCAAGTTGAAGTCCTGTTGTGTTGCTCCGACAGCTGTGTTCGTTGCCAATGTGGTGTTATTTAGAGGAGCGTTACTAAGTAAATACGAAAAACTATTGAAACTGTATTTCTCTTGGTTTTTTCTCTGATTCGATCGTCTTGCACATCAAAGCCAACGGTTGAACCAACAGTATTGAATTATTAAAACACATAATGGGAAACAAAAAGGGATTAATTTTGAAACATAAATCCAATTGAACATTTGAACATTTTCTTTCACTCAAATTCCTCCAATGTTGAACATCATTTAATATCTTGACGGAGATCTTTCTCTTGCATATTCTCTATCAGCTTGTGGGGGGAAACCTGCATCTCCTTCTCTTGCAGATCTGTACTCGTTTCTAGGAGGTGGAGGTCCATCTCTGAATCCTCTGTCATAGTCTCTGTATCCTCCTCTTGGGGCACGGTAGCCTCCCTCTCTTGGTGGGTATCCGCCTCTGGAGCCTCTGGAGCCGCTGTAACCGCCTCTAGGACCGCTAAACTCTCTGTATCCGCTTGGTCCGCCAGGGGCTCCAGCGCCGTATCCGCTTGGTCCACCAGGGGATCCAGCGCCGTATCCGCCGACGGGTCCTTCTGGTGGTGGACCGTAGCCACCTCTAGGAGGGTATCCACCAAAGTCTCCGCCTCTTGGAGGTCCTCTGTAGCTTGGAGGGTAGTCTGATCTCGATCCACCGTATCCTCCTCTGCCTCTAGGAGGGTATCCACCTCTGCCACCTCTTGGGGCGAAGCCCCCTCTGCCTCTGTAACCGCTTCTTTTGTATGGGTTAAACGATCTAGACGCGGAAGCAATGTATGGGCTGGTGTCCTCCTCAGCAACCAGCTTGGTGTCTCTGAAGCTCACATCATTGAGCTGGCTGATGGCCGAATCGAGGTCCTCTCTCGAAGAGAACTCAAGGTGACAAACAGTTGGCTCTTCTGGTGGAATTCTCACAAAAGTCGGCGTGAGACGCACTTCTTCTCTGATGAAGTCCTTAAAGTCTTGCCATGCGGTAGCAGCTGGCAAGTTCGACACCTTCACTCTGTGTTCTCCCTTTTTGGCGTATTCTGGTTTTCTCTTGGCGTACTCGATTTGTAGAGTCTCGCCGGCGAACGACTTATCGAGGAAGTCGCTGAAGGCCTTTTCGGCCAATTCCGCGTTCTCATACTCAACGAAAGCATACCCAGGCATGAGTCTGAGCTCTTTGAGGGGACCAACTTGGGAGAAGAAGTCTTCCACCTCCTCATGAGTCACGTCTGGACCGATTGGTCTGACAAACAGTTGCACGTCCGAATATTCACTCATGTTGACGATTTGAACAATTGTTTGCAATCTTTAGACGTAGAGAAAGATGTTTTTGCCTTCGAAATAAACATTTTCACTCGCTCGTGTTCGTAATTTCACAGTTTTTTTTTCCTTCACACGAAGTTGACTTTTTTGAGCGTTGCTCCTTTGGCCTGAGGTGTACCGGTGCAAGGGTGTATAGTACAGCTTGGTACCATATCACTTCTTCCATCACACAACCATGGGCCAGCATTGATTTGGTTGACAAGAACTGTCTTGTTTAGCACACGTTCTTTCAACCCTTTGGTTCACCTCCTACTACCTTGCTCACAGTGCATGGAGAAATTCACGTGACCAGAACACAAAAAGTAGCCGGGTAAAAAAAGGCTTAAAACCTATATCTTCACATACAATCCACCCCTCCTATTCCAGCCACACCCGCCATTCTCTCGTCATAACAACAAATGACCATCTGCAAAACAGAGGTCTACAGCTACAGCAATGAATCGCCTCGACAGGTGGTAAAACAGTCAACCCTATCTATTCCCCACAGTGCCATCTCAAAAAACTATGCTCCCATAGTATACATTCATGGTGGAGCTTGGGTGGATCCTACACATACATATGATGAGCCAGACTCGCTCATTAAAACCATTGATTATCTAATCAACAAAGGTCCGTACCAAACGTCCAAAGAAGCAGCTGAAGTGGACTTCTTTGGCATCGACTACCGCCTGTCTCCTGAAGTCAAACACCCATACCATCTACTTGATGTTCTAGAAGCGCTACACTCCATCTACCGTCGAGGACACACAAATGTAACTCTTATGGGCCATTCGGTGGGAGCCACTTTTTGTACACAAATTCTTTCTTTTGTGCCAGTGCTTCAACGATTCGGCCTGAAGTTCGAAAAAGCTCTCCCACAAGTGCAGAACGTGATTTTTCTAGACGGCATTTACGACGTTGGAACAATGCTCAAGGAGTATCCAATCTATAAAGATGCATTTGTGTCTAAAGCTTTTGAGTGTGAACGCGATTGGCTGGAGTATCTCAACATGCTACAGTACAATTTGGACAAAACCACGATAACAGAACTAAATCAGATATATTCCTCGAAACAGGTTTTGATGATTGTGCACAGCAAGCAAGACGAGCTGCTCAGCCACACGGGGCAGCCGGTAGTGTTCCAACAGTGGCTGGAAAAAGTGGGACCTTTGCCGCAGTTGGAGTACGTTCTTGACGACTTTGGACTTCACGATGAGGTGTGGAGCAGTGAAAAGTTGGCCCGATTGGTGGTGCAAAGATGTTTTTCAAGCTAGACCAAGTTTTTTTGTATATTGGTGGTAACGTACAGATAACAGAAAGATGCTTTGTTTTAAATAAGTGATCAAGGCTTTCTAGGCTTGGACCAGTCCACTTTCAAGATGAGGTTCATGAAACCTCTGCCGTCGAGAGCTTCCAACGCAGCCTGGGCGTGAGGGATGGTTTCGAACTCGACAAACGCGATACCTCTCGATTCTCTCGTTTCCTTGTTTCTCAGCACCGTAGCTCTTCTGATCATACCATATCTGCCAAACAGTCCACGCAGGATGTCCTCGTCCACCTGCTCGTTCAAACTGGTGACTCTCAGCGTCGTGGAGTCGTCGCGTTCTCTTCTCTCTGATTCGAACTCGGATCTGGTCATCACTCCTCCAGTCTTCTTTCTCAGGTGTGGAGGAACGTAACCACTCGAACCAGCGACATCCACACCACCGGAAGCAGGCTCTGGAGTCGCAGTAGCCGAAGCGTCTCCGGCGTCTGCTCCCAAGGTGTCCTTGTATGGACACTTGATGGTGAAATGCTCACCCTGACAGAGTCTACACACGACGGTTTGCTGTCTGTTGCTTGCCATTTCCTGCTTTCTGTTTTCAGATTCCTTGTGGGCCTCTTCTTTCCAGCTGGTTCCGAGAAGAAGCTTCACCTCTTCACCAAACTGTGTAGTTTTGTCGTCTGGTCCGACGGTAGTATTGCCTTTTTCTTCACCGTATCTGACCCATTTTCTTCTTGCAGCGATCGCAGGGTCCACGGTTTCTCTCACTTTCACAAGCTTCACAGTCTGTGTCACCTTGACTTTCTTTCCTTGATCGTTGAGCTTGTACGAGATGACGGTTTTGGTGCCGTCTGGGTTTTCGATCACCTGTGTCGAAGGCAGATCATTTTCTGCGTCAGCCCACGAGGACGATTCCACTTGAGACATTGTGATGTGTGTATGTGTTTGTCCTTGAAAGGGTGATTGTCTGATCGTTCTGATCGCCTCTTTGTCGTGGTTTTTTTTTTTCCCATCGCTGAATGTTACGAAGAGAAAGAGAAAAAAAAAAAAAAAAAAAAAATTTCACCTCCTGCGCGACCGCATTGAAAAATGACAGTAGCCCAGCGTGCGACTATCGTCGCGTCGAGAAACCCCGCCGCCACCGCGCGCGACGCACCGCCTTCCCCTCGTTCCACATGGACCCTGTTATGCACATGCCGTGCGGCTGCTGCCATTGCGGCGTCTCGGGCCACGCCGCGCACCCCCGGCGCCCCCGCCGGAACCCGCATGTGTCAGCATCGCGGAGGTGGCGGAGATCATCAATTCCCGTATTATTGCTCGCAGGCGCAGTTTTATCTGCCAAGACCCTTGATCCCCGCTTGAATGGAGCAGAGATGCCAGTGACACACTGGCTGCGCCCGCTGTTGCCGCCCGGAGATGGGCCACCGTAGTTCGGGTACAGGGGCTGTTGAGTTGGGCTAAATCATCCGATTTCGTATTCTAGCTGGAATTCACTGGCGTGCAGAATTATATCCTGTCTTCGTCTTTTTGCTCTTCTCTGCTGCTTGTGTTTACCGGTATCTTTCTTGCCCCGTTAACAATTTCATGTCGTCTCCCCTCGACTACTACCACAAAAAAGTCTCCTTTGACAATTACAGTCCCGACGTGATCCAGGACTTTGATGCCCTGTCCTCCACAGAAAAACCATCGCCCGCGGCGTTGCAGGCCAAACCGATCCTCAAAAACCGCGACGACGTCTCTGTTGACAGAGCCGCCGGCGCCACGCCGGCCGTGAGTGCGTTCCGCAATAGAAAGAAGTCGCTTGTCGAGATGACAGACGAGGAGATACTGCAGCTGGACTCGCAGTTTGCCACACGAACCGTCAATGTGGGCGACTTCAAATTCGAAGCAGACTACTCGCTCGCTACCAGCACGCTCGCGTCGGCTAAACTCGCTAAGAAAACGTCTCTAGCCAGCGCAAACACCACAGACTACCCGACCAAACCAATAGTGAAAAACAATTCGCTTTGTCTCGGCTACAAGCACCACGATTACACACAGACCCTCAACAACAACAAGTTTTACGTGATCCTCATCTCCAGCAAAATGTCCTCGCTCAGCGCCGTCGACTACTACCTGCACAAGCTCAGCAAGGACGGAGACAACGTGATTGTATGCTGCTCGTTTAGCGACGAGACTGCCGTTGAAAACTGTCTCAAAGAGCTCGTAGAACTCGTTCTCGGCAGGTTTCTGCGCCACAACCCGAGTCTCAAAGCCCAAGTCAACTTTGAAGTGTTCAAAACTGCAAATTACCTCAGCGACGTGCTTAACCTCTACACCCCAAACCTCATCATCGTAGGCTCCTCCTTCCGCCGCAGACGCTCCAGCTCTATCCTCAGTCGCAGGAGCTTCATCCCCATCATCTATGTCAACGCCGGCTACTCGGCCAGCGACGAAACCGCCCAGACAGAATTACAGGTCCCTGAAGAGCTCGTGGACTCTCCTGGTGGTGTCATGTTCCACCAGCCGTTCCCGAACACTGCGTCCAAACCAATTCCAATCAAGAAAAACTCGGTATCGTCGTCCGCACTCGTCTCGTCAAGCTCCTCATCTCCCTCCTCCACCGACTCTATCGACTCACTCGGGCCGGTCTCGCGGCTCAAAACCAACGAAACCACCTGCTCTCTGTTGTTTGAAAAGCTCAATGACCTGCCTCTCATCGAAGACTACGGAAACACCTTTGCTTCCGAGTTGGCTTCCTCAAAACCAGCGTTCAAAGTGCGCTCTTTGCTCGGCGACGAGGACCCTCCAGTGGCCACGAAAAACCGCTCCAATAGCAGCACCGGCTCGTTGTCAACGTCGCCGTTCACCAGGCCAAAGACACTGATGATGCCTGCCGCCGAGTCGTCGTCTCTCGGAACCATTGACCCGGCAACAGGAATGGCAGTGCCCCAGATGCCTGTGACTAAGTCCAACTCGATCGTGGAGCAGTACAACAGAAGAATGAGCGCACAGAGTAGCGGAGTGTCGGGTAAAACATTCAAAAAAACCGTCCTGAGCCCGCCAGAACCTATATTCACGAAACAGAACTCACAGGTCGACCACCAAGAACAGAACTCAACGAACCCAAATGCAACCAGCTCTGCTTTTGGGTTTTTCAAAAAGTTCATGAAACGTTAGTTATGATAATGAAACCACACGATTTTTGTAAGGTGATTTTTATTTTCCTTGTTCCTATTTACGATTTTGTTATTGGTAATGGTATACACTATTATTAGTTATTATGGGTTTCGATCACTGGTTGCTTGGATACTTGTATCCAGTGATCTCGTAAAAGTTTTCCTTGATGGCTCTT
Organism: Ogataea ganodermatis; assembly: GCA_030569375.1. NCBI lineage: Eukaryota > Fungi > Ascomycota > Pichiomycetes > Pichiales > Pichiaceae > Ogataea > Ogataea ganodermatis. The sequence goes on from JAJMKV010000004.1 coordinate 336,714, forward strand.
GGGGTCACAAACCTCGAAATCAACGAACCAGAACCAGCCTTGTCGTTCGTTCCAGACATACGACTGCCTCCAAATGCCTGCTGACCAACAACAGCTCCAGTTGACTTGTCGTTGATGTAGAAATTACCCGCAGAGTACCGTAATCTCTCTTCGGCTTTGCGGATGAAGCTTCTATCGTTGGCAAACACAGAGCCCGTCAAACCATACTTGGTGGTGGAGTCAATCTTGTCAAACACATGAGAGATGTCTGCAGAGTCCTCGTAGACGTAGACGGTCAAAAGAGGACCAAAGAATTCGGTAGACATGAATTCGTGCTCGGGATTGCTCGTCTGCACGATGGTAGGCTTCACAAAGTATCCCTCAGCAGAGTTGTGCTCTCCACCAGCAAGCAGAGTTAGCTCCGAGTCTGTCTCAATAGAGGTGATGGCCTTAGCCAGCTTGTTGAACGAGCCTTCGTGGATCACAGGACCCATAAACTGGTGCAATCCATCAATGGCACTCGTGTTGGTTGGAATGATCTCCTTAACGTTCGAAAGCAAAACCTTCTCAAACTCAGGCCAGATCTTGGAGTTCACATACACACGAGAAGTGGCCGAGCACTTTTGTCCTTGGTACTCAAACGCTCCTCTCAGCGTGGACAGCGCAGCATGCTGCACACTGGCAGACTTGTCAACAATGTGGAAGTTCTTTCCACCAGTTTCGCCCACGATTCTTGGGAAATCACGGTATTTTCCTGCAGCCGTGTTGCTGGCAATAGTGGCCCACAGATTCGCAAAGACCTGAGTAGATCCTGTGAAATGCAACGCATTGAACTTCTCGTCAGCAAGAACTTTGCGTGTAATGGCTTCTGCGTCACCGGGGATAAAGTTGATGACTCCCGCAGGAAGACCAGCCTCTTCCAGAATCTCAAGTAGCACGTAGTTCGAGAGAACCGCCGAGGCAGACGGTTTCCACACAACAGTGTTACCCATGAGGGCAGGAGCTCCGACGAGGTTTGCGGCAATGGCAGTGAAATTGAACGGAGTCACCGCATAGACGAATCCTTCAAGCGGTCTGTACTCGAGACGATTCCAGACCCCGTCCGTTGACTCTGGCGGTTGAGTCTTGTAGAGGTCTTCAGCGTACTTGATGTTGAATCTGAAGAAGTCAATGAGCTCAGCCACGCAGTCGATTTCACCCTGGTAGACGTTTTTCCCTTGTCCGAGCATTGTGGCGGCCAGCATTTTGTATCTGTACTTTGTGGAAATGAGATCGGCTGCTTTGAGGAAGATTGCTGCTCTGTCGCTGAAGCTTGTGTTGAGCCACACCTTCTTGGCCTCGGTAGATGCTGCGATTGCATCAGCCACGTCCTGCTCAGTCGCTGTGGCGTAGGTGGCCACCTTTTGCTGGTGATTGCCTGGGTTAACCTGAGAAAGAGTTTCTCTGGCGCTGGGGGCGATTCTTTTCCCGCCAATCACTAGGGGAACCTCTGTGACCGAGTCTGTAAGAGCAAACAGCTCGCTTTTGAGCAGATCCCAATCTAATTGGTCAGATTTCGCAAACGGACGGATAGGTTCATTTGTGAGGTGTTTTGGTGCCGAGAAGTACGCGAGCTGAGCGTTCTGGCGGGTCTGGACAGCGCCAGGAACGGCGAGATGAGGGGCAATTCTCGATCCAAGAGCCGCAAATCGGGCTGATTTGGAGACAGATCTCAGGGCAGTTCTCAGGACTGCACGGCATGACTTGTTGCAGAGCATCTTGATTCACGTTTCGTTGCATGGAAAGGAGAGTAACAAGTTTGTAGAGGAGCGACAACCACGGCTATTTATGCGGTATTGTATGGTGATCCCACTAGAAAAATGATGATTTTTTCCCTTTTTGCGCGGAAACCCGAGGCGAGCTACTCCGAGAAATCTTAAGCGAGAAGATTTTGGATTGCCACGGCGATCGCGAAGACTGACGATTATCACATGGTGCGGCTCATCATTATTTTTTTACCCCACACTCTCTAGACATATAAAAAGTACTACGCAGACACTGCTATGTTTGGACTGTAGATCAGTATGATGTTCTTTTTGAACAGAAATGTCGCCAATCACCAAAACGATCTCAGGAAATGTCTTTGTCATCCAACTCAATCAGCCTGAGTCTAGAAATGCGCTATCCATCGACCAGTTCGTTGTGCTCGGCGAATTGCTTCAAGAGGCAGATCAACATCCAAAAACAGTCGTCACGTTGCTCACATCGTCAGGGAATTTCTTCTCTGCAGGTGCCAACGTGAAAACCATTGCCCAGATGCAAAATAAGGACACAAACTATTTTTTATCCGAGATCACTGCCAAAAACATGTATCTCGTGCATCTTCTCACCGGTCACCGCAAAGTGCTGTGTGCGGCACTCAACGGCCCCGTGATTGGCCTTTCGGCGTCGCTAGTCGCCATGTGTGACCTCATCTATGCTATGAACGATAGCGTGTACGTGCATTTTCCCTTCAGCAAAATTGGCCTGGATAATGAGTGCGCAGCCTCCACCACCGTGGCCACGAGACTCGGGCTCAGCAAGGCCCTCGAACACATCGTTTTTGCCACGCCCATCCCGGCTAAAGAGCTGTATCGCCTCGGGATGGTCAACGAGGTCCTTGATTTCCAAAATTCCGACAAATTCAACAAGCACGTGACGCAAGAAATGAATCGCAAGCTAGAAAACCTCGACCACCAAGTGGTGTTGGAGAACAGGAGGCTCGTGCGGCACTCTTTCGACGAAAGCGTCCGCGCACAGGTCTTAAATGAGAGCATGATGGGTCTCGCCAAGTGGGTCGAGAATCGGCCGCAGCAGGCCTTCGAGAGGTTTGTTAAAGCTACAAGGAAGTCAAAGTTGTAGGATTGTATATTTTAATTTTTTCATGCTAGGAATATTTGAGAAGGAGGAGTCAACGAGGGTTGTTTGAAAGAATGCAAATGATCAAGAAGGATTATCTTTTGATGCATGTGCCATCATTGCACTTTAACATTCTCGTCCCAATCTGCCTCATACTCCCTACTTTCCTCGTCAGCTGGCTCGTGAATCTGTCTTAAAAATGAAACCTCGTTCATCTCGCTCGCCTCAGCTTCAAGTCCAAATTGAATCTTTTTAGTGAGATTCCAACAGCTCAGAATTGCCACGGCCATAATCAATATGGCAAGGATACCAGATCGCGTAAGCTGCCACCGGAACGACTCGATCTCGGACCGCAGGCCCGAGATCATCTCCGAGATGATTTTATTGTGAAGCTCCTGGTTTCTCAAATTCAGCTGCTTTTGATGCAAATTGTTTTCGTGCTTGAACTGGTTTAAATTCATCTTGATCATGTTGTCGTTGAGTTGTATTCTTGAGGAGGTTTCATCCTGGAGCGTGCTAAACACTCGCTTCAATATAATCGATGAGTTGGTGAGGTCTGTAATTGAGAGTTCTCTATAATTTCGCGTCTCCACCAAAAGTTCGCTTTGTGCTGCCTCAAAGAGATACGCTTCGTTTTCCAGGTCCACTGTGGGAACAAATCTATGGTGTAACCAGGTGAGTTTTTCCTTTAGTTTCGCGTGGATCAAGTTCATGACAATCTCGCTCTGCTCTTCATTGAAGCCACTAGCTTCAAGCTCTCGATAAATCCGGTTTGTATCGAGAAATGACTCGACTCGTATCTCGTCCTGCGGCACGAATCCTGCGTGCTCGCTTGACTGCTTCTTTTCGTGTGCGTTGTGTCCCGTGATTGGCAGCAACCGATCTATTTGGGACGTGACCCCGTCGATTTTGCCTCCGTTGTCGTGCAGGTCGGAGCGGAAAAGTTGGTCGTCATTGATTTCATTAATCACGTCGATGATGTTCGGGCCTGTTGTGTAGTTGGGGCTGTCGTCGTCGTTGCTGTTGTCAGACGAGTATGTGTAGTAATGTCGCGTGGGGAGCCACAGTGGACGCAGAACAGCGGGCGATGCCGGCACAGCACGGTGGCGCAGTGTCAAGTTCCGTGCAAGGTCAGTACGCAAGAGACGTGCAAACATGATTTGCAGGGAGCAGGTCTCTTTTGATCGAGCCAAAACTAGCAAGCCCTTTTTTTCTGTAGAGGCAAGTTGACATTTTTTTGAACGCCTGGGCGAGGAATGGAATGTGGTGTAAGGATGCTCTAGTGAACGAAATTTTCGTCTTGGAATAAATATTTATTATACAAAAAAAAAAAAAAGAGTGTGCATTCCTCGCAGCTTTGTATCGTATAAAGAAAGAGTGCTGCACACACCATGTCTGAACTCACAAACAAACCAAAGGCAGAAATGTCACAGAAAGAGCTGCAGGACCTGGAAGATTACGAGTTCCAGAACGGTCCGCTGCGAATTCTGACGCAGGCTGTGCAGACGAATTCCACGGTGCTCATTTCGCTGCGGAATAACCACAAGTTGATTTCTAAGGTGAAGGCATTTGACAAGCATTGCAATATGATTTTGGAAAATGTGAAGGAGTTTTGGAGCGAGACAAATGTGGAGGATAGAAACAAGAAGACGGTTCGGGAGCGGTTTGTTTCGAAGTTGTTTTTGAGAGGCGATTCTGTGGTGGTTGTGTTAAGGAGCGGGAGCTGAGGAGGGAGGAGCGGATGACGAGCGAAGCCGGTTATGACTGAGACTTCTGAACGTTATGTTAGCATTGAGAACACTAGAGCTTGTGTGGCGGCCAGCGAAGAGGACAGAGTCTTTGCAGCTTCAAACGGTCCACGGACGCATGTATATTAGCACGATTTGTGTAGAGAAAGCCAATGGTTTGACAAACGGTAGAATTACAGGAGGGAGCAACAAAGGAATTATTGGTCTGACAGGATCCGTGCGACGGAAAAGCCCTCGCCACGAGGCCAAATTTGCAACCAGCCGTCCGAGTTGACTACGAGGGTGATAAAAATGCCCGTTTTCTCGTTATATTTTTTTTTTTTTTTATTATTTTTCGCTTTAATTTTCACTCTATTTTTCACTTTCCCTTCCACTCGGCTCAACTCTCACCCAGCATGTGGAACAGAACGGCGCGAATCGCATGGCCGGGACGGGGAAGTGCGGTGCGTCCCACGGGACTCTCGACGGCGTGCCTGAGGGCTCGTCCATTTGGACGCCCCGGACTCCGCACCTACAAATCGTACCTTGACTTCCAGCTCTCGCCCAACAACCCAATCCGGTGTCACTCCTCGGAGGAGCTGGCCGAGCGAATGGCCCAGGTGCCGCTCAAAAACTACCGCAACTTTATCATTGTCGCACACGTTGACCACGGAAAATCGACGCTCAGCGACCGGCTACTTGAGCTCACCGGAGTGATCAAGTCGGGCGATGCCAACAAGCAGATTCTCGACAAGCTCGACGTGGAGCGCGAGCGCGGAATCACTGTCAAGGCCCAGACCGTCTCGATGCTCTACCACTACCGCGGCGAGGACTACCTGCTGCACCTGGTGGACTCGCCGGGTCACGTGGACTTTCGGCTGGAGGTGTCTCGCTCGTACGCCTCGTGCCAAGGAGCGCTGTTGCTCGTGGACGCGTCGGAGGGAATCATGGCGCAGACCGTGGCAAACTTCTATCTCGCGTACTCGATGGACCTGAAGCTGCTGCCTGTGATCAATAAGATCGACCTCGATACGGCCGATATCCCGCGTGCCGAGGAACAGATCGAGACCACGTTCGAGCTCGACCGCGACGACGTGGTGCACGTGAGCGCCAAGACAGGGCTCAACGTGGAGTACATTTTGCCTGCGGTGATCGAAAACGTGCCGCCACCGCTCCATTGTCGCCGCGATGCCCCGCTGCGTGCTCAGATCGTTGACTCCTGGTACGACCCGTACGTCGGGGTGATTCTACTTGTCAACGTCGTGGACGGCGTGATCCGCAAGGGAATGCGCATTGAGAGTGTGCGCTCGCGCGAGAAGTACGACGTGAAGGAGGTGGGAATAATGTACCCAGACCGGCGGCCGATGCCGCAGCTCGTGGCGGGCCAGGTTGCGTACGTGATCCCCGGCTTCAAGGATCCAAGCGAGGCGTACGTTGGAGACACGCTTGTGAACGCCAACTCAACGGTAGAGCCGCTTGCCGGGTTCGAGGAGCCGAAACCCATGGTTTTTGTCGGCGCGTACCCGGCAGACGGAGCCGACTTCAAGAAGATGGAGGAGAGTCTGCAGCATCTGTTTCTGAACGACCGCTCGGTGACGTTCCAGCGGGCCACATCTAGCGCTCTTGGTCAGGGCTGGAGACTCGGGTTTCTTGGCTCGTTGCACGCGTCCATCTTCAAAGAGCGTCTGGAGAAGGAGCATGGCAAGAATCTGATCATCACCGCTCCCACCGTGCCGTACAAAGTGCACTATATTGACGGACGTGAGCAGATAGTGTCGAACCCAGACGATTTCCCCGACGAGACAAAGCGGTCCAACATCGCGCACTTCAGTGAGCCCTACGTCGAAGCACTCATGACGTTCCCCAAGGACTACACCGGCGCAGTGATGCGGCTTTGCGACGACAACCGCGGTGAGCAGGTCGACCTGCAATACCTGACAAACGGACAGACTCTGATGAAGTATCTGCTGCCAACGTCGCAGCTGATCGACGACTTCTTCGGCAGACTCAAGAGCGCAACTCGTGGCTACGCCTCGCTCGACTACGAGGACCACGGCTACCGGCGTTCCGATATCCACAAGCTCGAGTTGTTGGTGAACGGCCGCAGCGTCGACGCTCTGTCGACAGTGATGCACCGGTCGCAGATCGAGCGCAACGCCCGGCTGTTTGTGCAGCGGCTGAAGGAATTTTTGCGGATCCAACAGTTTGAGGTGATCATCCAGGCCAAGGCGAACAACAGAATCATTGCTCGTGAGACTATCAAGGCCCGGCGCAAGGACGTGTTGGCGAAGCTGCATGCCTCGGATGTTTCACGGAGAAAGAAGCTGCTGTCGAGGCAGAAGGAGGGAAAGAAGCATATGAAGTCGATCGGGCAGGTGAACATTGCAAATGAGGCTTACCAGAGTTTCTTGAGGAGGGACTGAATAATGATTTTCAATACGAGTCATTCGGAGCAATCCGCAGAGAGAAAAAAGTTGGATCCAATTATCGGCCATTGAACCCCCCATCACTCGCTCGTTGTATTTCTCATCATTCATTCATCACTGTACATACTTTCTTGTATATACTGCATAATCATCATACTAATGACCATTCTATTACATCAAACAATCGATTTTAACATCCAGTGACAGCGTACAACGGGTATTTGAATATAAGCTCCTCGTAGCTCACTCATCACACACCAGTAAACCTCCAATCAGCCCCCGGATTATTTCACATGTAGCCTTCTCGTTCAACTCAAGCTCCCCAATATCACCCTCGTCACTTTCATTCACACCAATGCTATCATCCTCCCGTATAACACCTCCACCAGAACTGGCACCTTGCTTCAAATGATTGTGCTCGCTAACCTTGTTTATCTGCGCAGAAATCTCGCTCAACAATGAGTCAATTTTCTCAATCCTGTGACGATTGGCCAATCCATTACTACGCGACACCCCAAACGAACTCAAGCTCGAGCCAGACGAAACAGAAGATGATAACATAGACATGGCATCATGTTTGGAATCTTGGAATGGAGAAAACAACTTCGTGACAACCGGTTTGCGCGGTGCGTTGAACTCTAAACTCGACGTGAGATTCGAATGATGCACCGAACTCTGTCCAGAAACACTCGCACTGCCGCCTGGATACGCCAGCTCCATTAATTTAATCTCCCGTTGTCTCAAATTGATCACATACGTCTGTGATTTCGATCCCCTGCCCATCTTGAACACGTCATCTCTCAACGCATCACCAATCTGCATTTCCAAATTGTGATGTTGTGGACATGCCATCAGCGAAAACTCAGGTCTGAACTGTTCAATGTACCCTGTAAGTAACGGTAAAGTGTGTATGTGATTAATATGATTCTTTTTCTCTGACGGCATCGCAACATCCACAATCTTGAAATCATTCTCAGTCTTAGTTTCAAACACAATGTCCGCCGCAAGCATCGCCTTCATCCGCTCCTTGATTTTAGTCTCAAGATCATTCATCGATTGAAACAAAGAGCTCGCCGACCGACGCACCGCGTTGGTATCTTTGGTCACAAATTTGAACCCACCTCCGCTCTTCGAAATCGTTCGAAATGCAGAAAGTGATGATGTTGACCGGTTCAAGGACGGAGGAAAATTTGAATGTGCCGGAACAGGCGGAATCGCTCCGAGATCAAGAGTAGATGCTGCTTTGGATAGCTTGTGAACAGAATCCGTCGGTGTGGTGGTATTGCTAGTGGGTGTTGACGTCTTCCACTGATATTCTTCATACTCATTTGAAGGGGAAGGTGTCATAAGATCATACGGACCACCAGAAACATTGTTGGAACCCGAAATATTGACTCCAGGAGATGCAGCTCCTGCTCGCCATCTATCAACAAATGAACCGAGGTGAAATCGACTACGCCATGAAGAAGAGTTCACGCTCTGCTGCGAGTTGTATGAGGATGAAAGGTTCTGCAACGAGGCATAAGAAGATGTTCTGCGGACTTGTGGAACAGGGACTCTTTCTGGTTTAACCACATCTGAATATTTGAACACGGGAGAGTTTGAAATACATGGCTGTGGTCTAGTTGGAATCTCCCAACCCCTTGTCAAGGAACCAGAGTGGAACCCTCCAGCTCCACTTCCACTAGCACTACTTCCTCCCCCAGGTGACACGTTACTGCTTCCAGAGGATGAGTTATCGTCGCTTCTCAAGATCGGGATTGGTTTCGTGAAAATCGTCACAGAGTCAGTTGTACTGACAGGTGGATTGTCGTTCACTATTGTTTCATCCGCTTCTGAAGTAGGAGTGGCGTTTCGATCATCTGCGTTGCTTATTTCATAATGTTCATAGCCCAGCAGGCCTGCCAAAATAAACAGCAGTTTTTGCGAGACAATCGGATTGCCTGTGACAACCACCACACGTGTCGTAATCGATTTCTCTAAATTTGCAGGACCTTCCAAGATTCCTTTTCTAAGGGGAAGTAAGACCGAAAGTAATGTAGCAAGAAATTTCACGCTCGTGACAGGACTTTGGGACGAGCTCATCGCCATTGATATTGGTTGAGGTGGCACGAAATGCATCGAGGTTGATGTAGATGTTGATAGTGCTCCAAAAAATGAGGAGCTCTGCAACTGTGGAGACGGAGAGCGATGTACTGGAGACCCGAGGTCGTGGGTCGGCAATGATTGACGGCCATCTTTCAACTCGAGCCACGCAGATACCGTCGAGGCCCAGTTAATGAGAATGTAATCAGAATTTTTCAATGAAATGAACAATCGGGGAGTCTCCACTAAAAAAATAAGCGATCTCACCAGGCTGTGTAAAAATTGATGCAATTCGCCGTACTTTTGAAGCACGTTGAGTGGGAATGAAAGCTTCCTCAAACCGGACGAAGATGAATGCGCAAATTGCAGAGAAACCGCCTGTGGAGGTTGTTTTTTGTTTAAACGATGAGCCTGGTGCACGGACTTGAGCTTAGCTACCACCAGTAACTGAATGGAAGCAAGATGGCTTTCGATCTCACTCCAGTTGTCGGTAAGAATTTCGTGCATGCGCTCCGGATTAGGCCCTACTGGGATCACAACTCCAATAGAAAAGCGCGTTGTCAAATTCTCATGGCACGGTGTATCGTCGATTGGCACGCAAGAGTGTGGATTCCACTCAGAGCCAATTCCCGTGTGCTGTTTGAGCTTGAACGATGGATCGAGCGAAAACAGGCGTGTCACCAGCATCGAGCTGGGCATTGCCGGAAGCGGTGGGAGATAATGAAGTTTGGTAGCAGAGGCAGCGTCATTGATCAGTATCCCGTAATAGCCGAACATGTAGGCTGATAGCTCGCTGAGCGAGTGAGATGTCGTTTTGTTCAAGGACTGCACGCCTGTTGCAGACACTGGAGGGAAAGTGGAGGTACCGGAGGGATCGGAAACGCCTGTGGTCGTCTTAAGGCCAAGAGCTTGCCCGCTTGGTGTAATCGCTGAATCAAATAGAATTTGTTTTGACCGGATTCCCGCATCTTGCATAACCACCAATCGAAAAAGCCCGGTTTTGTCAGAAAGCTTGAAACAAGGCTGGGGAATGTTGTTACCGGCTCCAAACAGCTGGCAAAAACCATAACAATCTTCGGTTGTTGTAGATGGCTGAGGTGTTCCATGAAAGGCGTGTTCGGGTCCAGTGCTGTTGTGGGCGGTTTGACTGGCATTCAACGAGGGAGAAAACGAATTAGCGGCGGCACCAGGCGTCTGATCTGGAGAGCCACCTGAGTAATACTCTGTTCGCCTAAACAGCGTTCCGAGCATGGTTAGACAGTCGGAGATTCTGGTCTGTGAGAAGAGAGAAGTTCAGGACTGAGATCTTAATTTCCCATATTGAGTGGCAAAGAAAAGAGGGTCGTTTTTTTTTGATGAGATGGATCTGCTCAGAATAACGTATCACGTAGAGCTTTAGAGCGCGTGAGTACCAGAAAGATGGACCAAGTCCGAACGGAAACTATTATTTGTCGATAGTAGTGCTGAGAATGTTGGGTAACAAAGAGGGATAAAAGGCAAAATAAATATCCATGTGGGTTTTATCCACAGACAAGAAAAAACCGTTTGTGGGAAATAAATGCGTCCAGGAAGTTTACCCGATCTAGGCAGTAGCGGTGGCGGAGCTTAGGTAAGCCAAACATGGTGTGTCCCATTGGCTAAATCGGGTAACTAAGAAACGTGACTTCAGTCATGTGATGGTTTTTTTTTTTTTTTTTTTTTTTTAAGGTTTTTTTGCTAACTTTCGGAAATTTCCCTCGCTGCTCGCACAAAGAGCTAGCGTACTTTTTTTTTGTCTGCCAAAGGCGATCGTTTTGTTCGGTACTGTCACAGCAAATTGCACCGAACAACACTTTTTTTGGGTCAATTGTTTGCCCAAAACGTGTAAATCTCACGCATCTGACTCTCATTAGACGTGTGAGGACGACAATTCGTTACTGCTACACTCCGGCCAAGAACCTCGGTTTTGGAAAACATAAGCAGCAGTCCGCTGGTTTCCCACCTTTGGAGGCGTTCAATTGCGCTCCAGCAGTGGCTTCTACTTGAAGCACTTTCAACGCATAATACATAATTGTGTCGTCGTTATTCCAACAGAGTATCAAGGTATACACAATGTCGGCTCCGCGCAGAACAGGCTCTGATGGCCAGCAACAGCAACAACAGTCATCAAGTTACAACTCTGGACCGCACGGCGTGCCGAAATTCAATTCCAGGTACATAGATGATGGGTTCACAGGTGACAGGTCTGCGAATGGCAACCACAGTGTGGTCGGACAGCGCAACAAGGCGAACTCAAGCGATTCCAGCCCGCTGACCTCTCCAACATCGTCGCGACATCCTTCGACAGCGGGCCCTGCAAGGCCGATTTCGCCCGATGGTCCGCTTTCAACTTCGCGCCAGGAGGGAATTAGCTCGCGCGTGATGAGCTCATCGAGCCTTGCAACAAATAGCACCGTGGGGACTACCGGCACCACCGGCACAGCCACGACCAACGGCACAAGCAAGAGCAGACGGTCTTCTGCGCTTGATATCGGAATTCCAGTGTCTTACTCTGGATTCCATGCTGTTCGCTCAAACTCTGATAAGAATGTGCCGCCGCTGAGTCACCCAATCAAGCCTAAGAAAAGTAGACGTTCGACCTCGCTGTTCAACAGGTTCATTCCTTCACGAAGAGAGAGTGAACCGACATCATCAGCCGGCCTCAAACGCAGCTCTGGCGCCGCTCTATCAAAGTTCGCACGAAAATCAGACCCGACAAATCAGAGAGCACAAACAGTTCAGAATTATGAGAACCGGCCAGAACAGCCTGATCAAGAGCATCAACATCAGCATCTTCTCCCAGCAGGACTACTATCTCGCAACAAGTCCAAGTCTCAGCTTCAGCCTTCGCAACGGCAGGCCTCGATTCCGTTACCTCAAAGATTACACATCTCTGCACTTACGCCAGAACACAACCCGCAATCAATTGCGGCCAAGGGTGCTTCTCCGTTCGGAATCGACCTAGACACTGATAACGAGCAGATGTCTGCAATCACAAAAATGCAGGACTCAAGCATGTCAAGAATGGGCTCGACGGCGAGTGTTTCATCGCAGCCACTAGAGAAATCTGATTGGAAACCTCCTGAAAGTTGGAAGGTTAAAAACACAGTCGAAACCATCGCCACACCTAAAGCCACAAGAGGATCTAATTCCACCTCGGTTTCATCAGTGTCCTCGTGTTCTCCTGCTATCTCATCTGACGAGCTTTCAACCCCACCGGATACAGCTTTAACTACAGGTACAACCCCCCCATCTTCATCGCCTCTTACGAATGGTGACAACCTACAGATTGAAAGTGCGAATAACAACAATGATAGGAAGGATTCTAAAAGTTCAAATGTACAAGATAACCACCACCATCATCACCATTTGCACCACGCGTATCATGCAAAGGAGCTGAAAGGTGCAGCGAAATCCTCTGTCAGAGTGTTCAAAGGAGACAAGAGCTCGGTTATTTCCTGTACGTTGGATACAACTTGTAAAGACATTTTAGACAGTCTTCGCAGAAAGCGGTTCCTCAAAACAGAAGAAGATCACATCATTGTGTTGAAGTGTGGTGGGTTAATCAGAACGCTTTCACTGGATGAAAGACCGCTCAAGATTCAAAGAACTATGTTGTTCTTGTATGGTTACAACCAGAGAGACAATTTGGATTACATTGAAAGAACAGATTTGAGCTTCTTGTTCATGTTCCAAGTTCAAGATAGAGGTGTCGAATTAATCAGCCAGGAGAGAAGAAGAATGATCAACCCTCAGAACGTGAATCTCAATAATTGGAATTTGCAGGATATACCCAATTTCCTTTATGCTGAACCAATTGTTTCCCTTGATGTCTCACAGAATCCTTCTTTCGAGTTCACGAAAGAGTTTATGCACGATTGCCGCAATCTACTTTCTCTGAATTTCACTAGAAGTGGTAATCCAAAGTTCCCAGCTCCGGTTGTCTACGCTCCAAGACTTATGGATCTGAATCTTGAAGTCAATTACATCAAGCTGATTCCACCCGAAATTTCGATGCTAACGACTCTCACGAACTTGAATTTGGCGTGTAATAGGATTTCCAACTTGCCAAGCAGTTTCTCTAAGTTGCAAAACTTGCAAATTCTGAATTTGTCCTCTAACCGCATCAAGTCGATACCAGAGGCAATCACCCAAATTCAAGGCCTGAGGGAGCTGGATTTGTCTTATAATTCCGTTTCAAACTTGTCTGAATCTTTGGTGAACTTTTCCAAACTGGAAGTTCTACAATTGGCAGCCAACAAACTCACAAAAGAGTTGCCTTCGTTTTTCAGCCAGTTGAAAACTCTCGTGAAACTTGAAATACGATTCAATAAGTTCGATTCCATCGACTCTTTAAGATATCTTCCACAATTGGAGGTGATCAGGGCCATGGGTAACAACATCTCAGTGTTTAAGAGCAGTGCTTCTAATTTGAAGGAACTGGAGTTGAACATAAACCCCATCACAATTGTTAGATTCGATGAGCCGATGAACAAGCTGAAGTCTGTGGACTTTTCGAAGTCCAAGCTCACGTCGTGCTCATTCGTGTCCAAGTTACCGAACGTTGAGAAATTGTCGCTTGACTACAACCATTTGAGCTCATTGCCTGATGAGATTTGGAAAATGGAGAACCTAACATACTTATCGTTATTCAGAAACAACCTCACCTCTTTACCAAAAGGAATCGGTAAATTGACAAAACTGAGCTACTTGGATTTGCATTTGAACAATATTAGTGTTTTGCCACCAGAAATTTGGTCTTTGGGATCATTGAAGCATTTGAACATATCTTCCAACTTACTGGAGTCTTTCCCTGACCCTCCCACAAATGCATCTTTCAACAGTATTCCTTCATTGAATAGGGCAAGCACAAGCACAACCATTAAAGGATTGAGACTACCATCTAATTCAGGCACTGCTCAACAGGAACGAGACTCAGCCATTGCTCCTCCATCCAGGAGAAGAGGAAGCGAGGTTTCTGGATCACAAGCCTCAGCTAAAGATCTCCGTTTTGGTCTCGAGAGATCTTTGGAGTCGTTAAGTATGAATGATAATAAGTTCTCTGATACTGTGATTCACACAATCTCCATGTTTGTGAACTTGAGAATTTTGAACCTATCATACAATGAGCTATATGACATTCCACCAGGACATATGAGCAACTTGACAAAACTGAGAAAGTTATACTTGAGTGGAAATTATTTATCCAGTTTGCCTGTTGAAGATTTTGATTCTTTTTCAGAGATGACAACATTACACTTGAACGGAAACAGATTTCACACTTTGCCTGCCGAATTATCCAAAATATCCAATATTACCGCTCTGGATGTTGGATCTAACAACTTGAAGTACAACATTGGTAACATTCCGTATGATTGGAATTGGAGTTACAACGAAAAACTGAAATACCTGAACCTTTCAGGAAACAAGAGGCTTGAAATTAAACCGCTACACAAAAGAGAAGGAATGGAGGACACTTTGGATTCATTTTTGGTGCTCAAGGACTTGAAGTTGCTTGGCTTGATGGATGTCACCATCACCACGGATGCAGTTCCAGATCAAAGTGTGGACGTCAGAGTGAGATCCACCGTGTCTCAACTAGGAAAGTTTGGGTATGGAATATCTGACACGCTTGGTGACAAGTCCAGTTTGACAACAAGAGATGTGGTGATTGAAAAATTCAGAGGCAAGCCAGACGAGAAGCTCATCACAATTTACGATGGAAAGAACTGCTCCGATGAAACCGGTGATAAAATCTCTAAGATCATACAAGAAACGTTCCAGATACATTTGGCCAAGGAATTGGACAGCATTGGCTCTCAAGATGGAGACGGAAGTTTCTCGAAGACAGTGGAAGACTGTCTTAGAGGCGCTTTTTTGACTATGAACTCTGAGATGAGTATTCTCATTAACAAAAATCAGTCGTCCACTTTTAGTTCAGCTGCTGCTCATAGAACAACGACCACAGACGAGCTCACCTTGGATTCCGATGGACTCACCGGTTGCTGTGCCACCGTTATCTACATCAAAGCTAACGAGTTGTATGTTGCCAACATCGGAGACACTATGGGTATCCTGACGAAATCTAACGGAGAATATTCACTCATGACCACTAAGCATGAGCCTTATGCTCAGGAGGAGTATGAGAGAATAAGAGAATCGGGTGGCTACGTCACCACCGATGGATACCTCGATGGCGTCTCTGATGTTTCGAGAGCAGTTGGTTTCTTCAAGTTGATTCCTCACATCAATGCCACACCGAGTATTTCCAAATACGATTTGACTCAAAGTGAGGAAATGATTGCTATAGCCACCTCCGAAATCTGGAAGAAAGTGCCATATGATCTTGCTGCAGATATCGTGAGACAAGAAAAGTCCAACCCAGGCATTGCTGCTGAGAAACTGAGAGATTTTGCCATTTCTTACGGAGCCAATGATAAGGCCACAGCAGTGGTTTTATCCTTGAGACAGTTCACTGTCAAACAAAAGTACCACGAACGGTCTTCCCAACCGGAGGATTCATTACTCCGTAAGTTGGATGAGGAGATTGAGCCACCAACTGGAGAACTCGCAATGGTTTTCACCGATATTAAAAATTCGACACTACTATGGGATACATTTCCAGTTGCGATGCGTTCTGCCATCAAGGTTCACAATGCTATTATGCGGCGGCAGTTGAGAATCATTGGAGGATATGAAGTGAAAACAGAAGGTGATGCATTCATGGTGTCATTCCCGACTCCTACCAGTGCCCTTCTGTGGTGTTTCACTGTGCAATCGCAACTATTATCGACTGATGAGTGGCCGGCAGAGATTCTGGCAAGTGACCAAGGCTGCGAAATCAAAGATGATGAAAATAACCTCATTTTTAGAGGACTATCCGTGAGAATGGGTATCCACTGGGGACGTCCGGTCTGTGAAAGGGACATCGTCACCAAAAGAATGGATTACTTTGGACCTATGGTGAATCGTGCATCGAGAGTGAGTGCAGTTGCAGACGGTGGA
Organism: Ogataea ganodermatis; assembly: GCA_030569375.1. Classification (NCBI taxonomy): domain Eukaryota; kingdom Fungi; phylum Ascomycota; class Pichiomycetes; order Pichiales; family Pichiaceae; genus Ogataea; species Ogataea ganodermatis. The sequence continues at coordinate 352,831 of JAJMKV010000004.1, forward strand.
CAGATCACGATGAGTACAGATTTCTATTACGAGTTTGAGAAGCTGAAAAGGCTTCATGAATCTGTGAAGAACGAAAGCAAAGACATTGCAGAGGTGTATGGATCCAAGTCTTTGGGGCAGTTCTTAGAAAATCAATTGAACCAGCTAGAACAGGTTGGATGGGTTGAGGAGTCGATTGGTGCGAAGAAATTAAAAGGATTAGAAACTCCTGAAAAAATTTGGTTAATCTTCCCTCGCCCGCTAGCCTCAAGGTTGAAGGTTTTGACAACCAATAACGGACAAGTGGAGAACAAGCGGAACGAGTTCTTTGCTGGGGGTCTATCTTCTGAAAGCGTTTGGAGGCTCAGGAAGCTCTCTGTTCGCTTAGAGGCCATCTGCAGTTACCTAACAGGTTCCAGCTTACGTCCATTCTCGCGCAACCTACCGACCGGTTACTCAGAGTCCATTTACAATCAACTGGAAGAGTCTTTCAATACTCAAATTGCCAATGCTGAGAATGATTTGATTGTGTTTATTGATTCGATTGTGACTCGTGTTGAGAACTGTGTTGCAATCTTGAATCTGCGCAGAACTGTTGGTTCTTTGCAAAATACTGGGCTGAATGTGGGTTTGGTAGACGATTTATACAGTGAGATTGTGAACATTGGGAGAGAATTGACGGGTGCTCTTTCGGAGCCACCGGTTGTGGATGCGCCGTCTGTTCCGGCTGCTTCCGTGAGTCCTGCTGTTGGTGAATGATTAATTACAAAAGGTTTGTTTTTTTTTTTGTGTGCTTTTTACAGTTTTTGAATATTCACTGTACAATATATATACTATATGAAAAATATAGTGTGGAAATATTTTTTCTCCGATAAACTTTGAGTTGCTCAGCACTTCACCACTTTAGTATGGGAAACGCCACCAATGGCTGGTTCGATCGAGAAATTAGGGGAAGTGGGGCTGAAACTGGAGAGTCAATTAATTGTGAGAAGTTTCAGAGACCTGGTACGCGAACTTGTTGAAAATAGTATTGATTCGGGAGCGAGTTCCATTGAGATCACGGTGCGACTGGATCCTGGGCAAGTATGCGTTCAAGTGTCTGACAACGGGAGTGGCATAGACTACGAGAACCTTAAGGTTGTGGGGAAACGTTTTTACACATCCAAGTTTAGTGGAGCCAGTCTGGATGCGTTGAAATTCCATAAATTGTATGGTTTCCGTGGATCTGCGTTGAATTCGATACTCAAAACGTCTTCAAGATGTACGATAATTTCCAAAAAAAATGAGAGCGCTTTCAAGATGGAATTTATTGGAGAAGCCCAGCACTCTGGCCCCACAGAAGTTACAGAACCAATGTGGGAGAAGTCTGGGACGTTGGTCCGCGTTGTTGATGTCTTTGGGTTACTTCCAGTGCGCAAAAAGCAACTTTTAGGCTCAGGTTGGAAAACACTTGTATCTGATTTGCGACATTGTGTTTTCTTCAGTTTGTCAGGCCATCCTGCAACAAAAGTCTCAGTGTTCAGGAAATCCATCGAGGGTTGCAAGTTGATTTTCTTTGCTGGGGGTACCAGCCAAATTCAATTACTCAAGAGCGTTTACGGGACTAACGTTTTAGATGAATGCGAGGTTTTAGAAGGAAAATATCAGCAAATCGCGGTAAAGATGATGGTTGGCCCCAAGTTCACAGCCAACAAGTCCCATCAATACATGTTTTTGAACGGAAGACCGTTGTTGGACCAGCAATTGACGAGAGAACTGAGTCAGGAACTTTCACGGTATAGGGGCACAACTCAGCAAAGGTCTCCATCCAAAACATATCCTGCATTTATTGTGGACATATGGAGCTCTGAGAATCAAGTTTCAGACTTGCTACAAGAGCCAAGCAAGGCATGCTACCGGAGCGAACGTGCGACAGTGTTGAGTGCTATTTTAACGAGAATGGCAAGAGGGCATCACAAAAGGACAGGATCCGCCATCAACATGGTTCATACAAAGAGAACGCGACAGGAGGATCAATTGGTTCCCAAGAAACTGAATCGTGAGTCGCCGTTTTTCAGCCATCAGTCCGAGGTGAGGATCTCGGCCGAAGATTTGGCTGCTGCGAATGTAGTGGGACAAGTCGTCGACAAATTCATCCTGGTGCGAGCCCCCGGAGCAGTCTTGGCAGCTGTTGACCAACATGCATGCGACGAACGGATTCGGGTTGAAAGGATGTATCGTGACGCAATCGAGACGACTGTGGGTGCAGTTGCTAAGGGGTTAGAGTCACTCCAGTCTGTTGTGGGGCTGGAATTTTCGCTCGGAGAAGATGACTTACGCGACCTAGAGCAGTTTTCATCTTCTTTGCAAGATTGGGGGTTAGTTTTGGAAGCCGAGGGCTGTCACGTGCGCGTGACAGGACTGCCATGGTTTGTGCGCAAGGACGCTTACTTGGTGCAGACAGGGGTATGCGAGTATCTGAGTGATTTACGGAACCGACGCAAGCTGCCAACTACCGTACTCAGAAGCTGGAACGCTTCATGGTGGCATATTGTGCCTCAGATGCCTGAGTTGTACCGCGATGCGCTGAAAAGCAGAGCGTGTCGGCAGGCTGTCATGTTTGGAGACCGACTGACTCGAGAGCAATGCTCAGAACTCGTGGCTGGTCTGGCGCAATGCCGGGACCCATTCCGATGTGCACACGGAAGACCATGTGTGGTTGCATTAGCCGACTTAAAAGAGGGAAAAAAGGGCTGCTTAAATACTGTGGAAATGGGAGATAGGAAAATCGAAAAATAAAAATTAAATAATATTTTTCCAATGTGTCAGAATTTACCCCGCGACGACTGCACGCCACGCCCCGCAGGACCCCACCGGGCGGCGTCCCCGCGCACCGTGGTATCCGTGCGCGAGCCTCAAACAAAGGGGAAAAAAAGAGGTCATCCCCCCACAATATGAGAAAAGGCTGGGAAATTGTGGGCAACTGTTACAAGTTTTATATGTTTTCTTCTTTTGCAAGAGGATTGAAGCAGACTGAAGGTCTGCAATAAAAGCATCCAACAGAAGAAAACCACCTTAGGTAAGCAGGAGACATCTGAAGGGAGAACGTGAGCAATTGCACGAGAGGGAAAGCGGGTGAAACATCAGCATATCAACATTTTTTAGTACAATTTTTGCAGCATGACAAGAGACGTTGAAAACCATCTTTTATTTGAGGTGGCCACAGAGGTGGCAAACCGCGTGGGAGGAATCTACTCGGTCCTTAAGTCGAAGGCTCCGGTCACGGTGGCCGAGTACAAAGACCGGTACACGCTGATTGGTCCGCTAAATCAGCGGAGTGCGTCGGTCGAGGTTGAAGAGCTTCCAGTCCAAAACGCGGCTTTGAAGGCCACTTTGGACTCAATGAAGTCGCGCGGGATTCGATATGTCTACGGGCGTTGGCTGATCGAAGGGGCTCCCAGGGTGATTTTGTTTGACATTGGGTCTGCAGTCGGCTATCTGAATGAGTGGAAGTCCGACTTATGGGGGTTGGCTGGCATTCCGACTCCCGAGAGCGACATAGAGACCAATGACGCAGTTATGCTCGGATATCTGACTGCGTGGCTGATTGGAGAGCTTTGTTGTCACGAAACAAAGCGTGCCATCATTTTGCACGCCCACGAATGGCTGGCCGGTGTTGCAATTCCACTCTGTAGACGCAGAAAGATAGATTGCACCACAATTTTTACTACGCACGCAACTTTGCTCGGTCGGTACCTTTGTGCCGGCTCCGTGGACTTCTACAACAACTTGGATAAGTTTGATGTGGACTACGAAGCTGGAAAGCGGGGAATATACCACCGGTACTGCATTGAAAGGGCTGCAGCGCACTCGGCAGATGTTTTTACGACGGTTTCGCATATTACTGCGTACGAATCCGAACATTTGTTGAAGCGTAAGCCGGATGGAGTTCTTCCAAACGGTCTTAATGTGGTGAAATTCCAGGCAGTTCACGAATTCCAAAACTTACATTCGGAGAAAAAGGAGAAAATCAACGAGTTTGTTCGTGGTCATTTCTATGGCCAACTGAATTTCAAGTTGGAAAACACTCTCTACTTCTTCATTGCTGGTCGTTACGAGTTTAGAAATAAAGGTGTGGATTTCTTTATCGAGGCTCTGGCCAGATTGAACCACAGGCTCAAGTCATCTGGGTCCAACATGACCGTGGTGGCTTTCATCATCATGCCTGCAGCCACCAAATCATACACTGTTGACACGCTTAGGGGTCAGGCAGTGATCAAGCAGCTGGAGAGTACGATCAAGGACGTCCAGAGCCTGATGGGCAAGAGATTGTTTGAGTTTTGTCAAAAACCAAACAACACTCAAAACTCGGCACAAATTGAGCTTCCATCACTGGATGATCTGCTCAAGCCTTCTGACCGGGTTGTACTGAAAAGAAGAATGTTTGCACTGAAAAGAGACTCTCTGCCTCCGATCGTGACGCACAACATGGTTGATGACGCAAGTGATCCAATTTTAAACCAAATACGGCAATGCCACCTCTTCAACACCCAAGAGGACAGGGTGAAAATCATTTTTCACCCCGAGTTTTTGAACTCGAACAATCCTGTGCTTCCATTGGACTATGACGAGTTTGTTAGAGGGTGTCATCTTGGAGTTTTCCCATCTTATTACGAACCTTGGGGCTACACGCCTGCTGAGTGTACCGTCATGGGAATTCCTTCGATTACAACCAACCTTTCTGGATTCGGTTGCTATATGGAGGATTTAATTGAAAACTCAGAGGACTATGGTATATACATTGTGGACCGGAGGATGAAAGGTGTGGACGAGTCGATCAACCAACTGAGTGACCAGATGTTTGAGTTCACACAAAAGACAAGAAGACAGCGGATCAATCAAAGAAATAGAGTTGAAAGACTGAGTGATTTGCTGGATTGGAAACGGATGGGTCTGGAGTACGTCAAGGCGCGCACGTTATCTCTGAGAAGAGCTTATCCAGACCAATTCAAGCAATCATCTAATAATCCATTTGACTCTTCTTCTAGTCAGAAAATCAGCAGACCTCTGAGTGTTCCTGGATCACCTAGAGATCGCTACACCAATGGGTTGATGACTCCCGGCGACTTAGGAACGTTGCAAGAAAGCAATGACACTGACTATATCGCTTGGAACCTTAATCAAGCTGGATATGACGAGGTTGATGTCACCTTGAGAGGCCTGAGTGTTGCCCCTAGTGTTGATGGTGATAGCGAAAAGGAGGAGTAGAGTTGAGTCTTTGCTAATGGTCACAACTAGAGTGTTTTTGTGTGCTTGATTTTTATTTTTCTCATTTTTTTCCTTCATTCATCCCTTTTTTTCCTATATTGCTTGTTTGCTAGATGGTGAGAAGAAGCTCATCATCTCCGTTGTTATTTTTTGTACTCCCTACTGTGTACTCCTTCAATCATCAAGATTCATTTATACAAAACAGTCTTGTCTGTATTGTTCTGTTTTTCTCTCCAGCTGATGGCGCTTCTGTATTCTTTGCTGTCAACGAAAACCTTTTCTACCGCAGTCTTTGGGACAGATACCAAACCTAGTTGCCTCTGGATGGAGCCATTTTTCTCCATAACGTTGGTCATGAGCAGATTTGACTGATCGTCAACTGAAACCAAAAACCCTTCCAATATGCGGCCATCTTTAATAAACAATCTGTATGGAAGAGAGATAAGGTCGACAGGTTGTAAGACGCTTGTGGAGGACATTATAGTGATGGTCGATTGAGACGAACAGGCCAGATTGGAATTTTATGAGTAAATCTATATAATTTTCAGCGAAATAACTAAGATGTACTTTTTCAAAGGTCAGAAAAAAAAAACAATTGAGTTGATTTTGTCCACTAACTTTGGCTTGGGGCATCAAGTTATATTCAACAATAACCGCTATGACCTACAAAATAAATCCGTCATCTATAAAGCATACGACTCCGAATGGAGGGCTTGCAGGCGTCACACTGAAATCAGACGTTGCAACAAAGTTCATCACGCAAAACGAGCTGCTTTTGAACGTGTTTGGAATTACAGAGAAAGGCGCCCCAGCAGGTCTGAATTTATCCGAGTCACTTGTCTCAGAGCACATAGATAATGAAGAGACTTATTTAAAGCAGTGGATTCAGAAGTTAGAAAGTGAAACCACAAATGACAGCAACACAGAAAATGGTTCAAGTGCTGTCGACGACGAAATCAAAGACTTGAATAGAATCATCGGCTCTTTGGAAAAAGAGTTTTTGAACCCAACTGACTCACAACTGAAACAAGACAACGACAAAATATTCGGTGACTACTCCCAGCGGTATTCCAAGCTCATATACGAGGTGAAGGGCAGTCTTAAGCAGGAAAACGACGACCTGGACGCTGGTATTGAAGACTCAGAGTCAGCTGACGCCGATTACACAGACGATGATGGGTATAAGAGTTCGGTCTACTACCGTCTGCCGGCTCCTGTGAAATTTGGTAGCGTAGAATACGTGAAGGGGGATCTCAAAAGACGGAAAACGACGGCCGCGGTTTCATCGGTGCAAGTCGACTCGGCAGACCCTGCTCAATCAGCGGAACCCGCTCAGTCGACAGAGTCAATACAACAGGTAGAGCCAGTTGTGTCTTACGAATGAGTTGGTGTCGTCTTTGAAACTTGTGTACTTTTATTTTACGTCTCGAAACGGTAGGAGTTTCTAAATGCGGAAATAATAGCGGACCTTCCGGATTTGGCAAGAGGTCTGTTTTTTTCTGTGCCAGTATCGCAGTAATAAATATAGTGAGTGGTCCCATTAGAGGGTTTGCCACTCAAGACAGAGCAAAATTTCGGTTTTGATGGACAGCACATGATATTAGCTTTAATCTGTGACTCCCACTTGACAGCATACATCAATAAGAAATAGACATAATGAGGTACGTTGTTGCAAGTCCCATGAAAACTGCGCTTTCGTCCCCGCATTTCAGGACATACCGGATAACCCATAGCAAGACGGGAGAAAAATAATGATACTAACGCATTTGTTCGATTAGTTCACCAAAGAGGAGAATTGAGACGGATGTGATGAAATTGTGAGTGTTTCAATGAGTCAAAAAGGTCATTTCCCATGTGTAGCATACTGACCAATAGCGAGTGCGCTTGCTGAATAGGTTGATGAGCGATTACGAGGTTAGTCTTGTGGACGATAACATGCAGGAGTTTTTCGTGCATTTTGAAGGGCCAAAAGATTCGTGGTATGAAGGTGGGTTGTGGAAGATACATGTGGAACTGCCAAATCAATATCCATACAAATCGCCATCGATAGGTTTCCAGAACAAAATTCTGCATCCAAACATAGATGAGTCGTCGGGGTCCGTTTGTCTGGACGTTATCAATCAGACGTGGTCGCCCATGTTTGACGTTTTCAATATTTTTGAGGTCTTTTTGCCACAATTGTTGAGATATCCAAACGCTACAGATCCTCTCAATGGGACCGCGAGTTCGTTGTATATGAGGGATCGTGAGCAATACATCGAGAAAGTGAAGTACTATGTGAAGTCTTACGCGGATCCAAAAGTTATTAGACAAGAAGGGCTCGATCCGAGCGCAAAAGATGATAACGATAACAACAGCGACGATAATGACGATGACGAGCTGAGCAGCATCGACGGCAGCGCAGATGACGATGATGATGATGATGACGAAATCCCGGGAGAGATGGATCTGTGAGTTTGGCAATATTTAATGGAGTTTGTTTTGTGGTTGTGATTAATTTTTTTAGGTTTTGGTTTTTTGGGTGTTACGTTTTGCGAGCAGGAATGGTGGTGTTTTTTCAGACTGAACATGTCTGTTGATTCTGCGTGATTGTGTTGTCTTGTGTCGTTGTTTGATATCACCTTTTTTAAACTATGTTGATCTTAAGCGCACGTTATTGTGTCACACACTATGAAATCATCGGACGATATGTTTTCGAAAAGCCGTTTGGAAAACGTGGTTTGAGTTTTGCCTTTCATGTTATCTTAGCTGCAGCTTAGGTTTCGGCAGTGCACTCTTTGTTGGGCCGTGCACGATTGCAGCAAGGCTGAACCTTAAACTTAAACGCTTGTCAATAACGTGGTGTGTCTATATTGTGTGACGTCGTGGTTTCGCACACACAAGCTCATCTGCTTTCCAGAGATTTCCTCGGAAATTGATTTGTAAACATTGAGTGACGTGATGGCATCAATTCTCACCCATGACGGAATATTGGCTACAGGAGGGCTGAGTCTCTCTCGTTTGTCAAAATGACGTCAGCTATATGCAGGACTGCTATTTCTGCACGGAAAAAATATTTAATAAGTTTGCATGCATGTATTCCCGGATTTAGCGCCAAATCACACCAAAGTGTTAAAAAAATCTCAAGGTGCGTGATGTACGGAAGCTTCAAGGAGCTGCGGCGACGACGCGAGTGAAGTTCCCCTGGCTACTGACAGGCCATCTCACAATTTAAAGTGAGCTCATCATCTGTTGAGCCATTCTGCAAAAGCATCAATGTGCCTGAGCCTCACGCTGTGCTTTGTAAACCTTAAAACTCAACAGCGTGGTCATATGTCATGCCCACTCTACTTTCCCTGGAGAACAGTCAAATGATCCGATTGCATAAAACTCACCAAATGTTGATGAGAAAGAAATCTGAGTTGTTTATATACAGTAAAGAGCGTGGAGTTCTCAAATAGTGAGAAGCGGAATCAAAACAATCAACTTTGAAATTTGAATTGCAGGTAAAACGAAAACAAAGGAATGTAAAAGTCATCAACAGATCGTATAGCGTGGAAAAAGCAGAAATCAAAAAAGCGAATCAGAGGTAAGCGGTGACACTGTCGTGTAATAGAGAGAATGTAACGAAGTGGCGTGGTCTAAAAAAAGTTGATCACTCGATGATCGTCCTTGAATGTCTTTGTATTCAAACGTTCGTCAACGTTTGCTAATGCTCCAAACGTCTCCATCGAAGTGGCTGATATAGGAGTCTGATAGAATGATGGTCCAACGAATTGACCCAGTTGTGAAGCACCGCGATCCTGTTGTACACTGTTTGCATAGGCCCAATCCTCTTTTCCGTTGCCTGCGGAGAACAAATCAAGCGTCTCATCCTCGTTGAACAGTTGCAATTTCTCTGGATCCGTCGTCAGCTGACCGCAACCTTGCTCCAATTGTCTTTGCCTTTGGAGTTGCATCTGCTGGTTAGAAATGTACTGCAGTGAAGGGGTATAGTGATAAGTCGAGTCAGCGAGAGGATCGAGGTCAGGAGAAGATTTGTAATCAACATTTAAGTCTGGGGCCTTGTTAATAGCGAAACCTCCATCAATATCGTCGAAAATGTTGAAGGAACTAGCAAGTGCTGACCCAGAGGCCACATCTTCTGCTGGTTCCATCATTTGCGAGAATCCTTGAACTGGATAAATATCCTGGAAACCGTCTTCTCTTTGTTGTGGTGGCTGCTGTGGCAACTGTTGTTCTGTAAAATTGGTCGTTGGCCTGGTATTTTCCACAAGATTGCCGTAGATGGAAAACAGAGATGAAGATGATTCGGCATCGCTCAAATCCTTCACATATGATCCAACAGACCTATCGTCAGCCAATGGTGATTCCATTTCTTCTTGTTTGAAAACGGGAGTGGTATGCGAATTGAAAGAGAAATCAGCTTTCAAAAGGGGCTCGGAAACTTCTGCCTGCTCGGTCTTGATTGGCTTCATCTCAACTTCATCCGGCTGTGCAGGCGTCAACACCTGTGGAGAAGACGACAACTGCTTCAGAACCTCCATTTCTGGCCCCTTATCCAAATCTTGCTTCTCGGCAGCCTCATTTGCCTCATCAATAGCTAGCGTAGGATTGGCAATCCGAGTATTGATCACGATTGAATTCTTTCTGTTGTGGCTATTTGGATTTTTGATCTCGTGCTTGTTGATGAACTCCCAGCACTTGTCTCCGTATGCTTTTGGAGTCTGGCCAGTGACACTCTTGAAAACGCGGTGGAAATGCCATGGACTCAAGTTTGACTTGGAAGCAAGTTCTTTGAATCCCAAAACTCCGCCCCTTCTTCTTTTTTTCCTCAATGGCTGCTGTGGAATCGTCACACTCGAACGCTTGCCCGAAATAACAGAAGATCCTGGGGAGGGGGACGAGAGTGAAACGTCGTCGAGAATTGATGCACTGAAGCTCGTTGACAAAGCAGCCAGCGCAATGTGTCGACACGCGAGATCTATGAGCTTAAGATGATCAAACTTATTCCTCGTCATTGGCAGCTCGTCGGCATCGCAAACGCTCGCAGAACTCACGCTGCTGCGCCCGCTAAAAACGCTCGACAGTCTCTTTTTGAGATTGGCATTGTTTGTACGGCAAATTGTCTCTTTGATGTCAGCGCCTTTTTCACTGTCCTCATTCATCATTGGCTTAATGAATCCAATCGACTCGTTCACATATTCAACAGTCTGAACAAGCAAATTCAAATCTATTGAAACGAAAGATGAGTCGCCCAAGTCTTTGGAGTCCAGTTGCTTGTCCGGAAGACAATACTTGCATGGTTTGAAACCACGTGCGGTAGCTTCCTCCACACTGTCGACAAACACTATATCGCTTTTATCGAAGCATTGGAAGCCCATGTCACAATTCGGTCTGCAACACACCTCGCGGCCCACATGGCAAACCAAGAATTTGTCAGCAGCGAACGGGTCCTTGAATTGGAACGCGACCCACTTGGATTGTTCCGATGAGTACATTCTTTCTTCACAAACAGGGGGGCTCGCTATACACAATGTAAAATCGGACGCACTTTGAACTGATAGTATGAAAGGCAAGATTGTGGTGATATGTGAGTATCGATGCCTGGTCAAAGAGTCCTTTTGATAACTTCTTTAATGTCACCAAATTTTACACAACTACGAAAAAGAAAAACCCCAGCATATTTATACTAGATTACCCAAAAAGAATCTCCAGGAAAAAAACCTAATACGCATCTTACGCAAGTCCTACATGACGCCTCCTCTTTTACTAATGCTTGCGTCCTCCCCGTGCCTGCATGCGCATCTCAGACTCCGTATCTAATAAAAAATGTGTCACACACAATGCTTCTGACGGAATTGCGATAGTGTGATGCGAGCGGCTGCATGACGACATGTGCATGCTTCCAAAAAGTCGTGCGCACAATTGTGTTTTGCACAGAACATGCGTCTCGGTAAATTATGAGGCTCAGTCTGCGCATGTACGTTGAGTTAGCACAGCTTTTTGACACACTCAAATTTTTGTTGGAACGGTTATCACACGCACCAAGAGCTCTAGCTCTTGTGGGGGGAACGTGTAAAAAACCTCAGCTGAGGGCCACGCCTTCCCACTAAAAACCTGCTTACGTCAATTCTTACAACAGCCTCCCGGTTGATGCGTCTCTACTGCATTGATGCCTGCAATGTGTATGAAACGGCTTGTGACTCACATAGATCGTAAAGTCCGCCCTTACTCCTCGGTTTTTCAATTCTATTTTATTCATACCCACCTTCCCTTTGGAATCCTCTAGATCATCACTATCATATCGCAACACAGCGCTCTTCTCCGAAAAGCGGACATTCAAGCCCCACTCAGCTTTGGCGTATTACAGGCGTTTTTGCAGCTACAATATGTAAATTTTCTAAAACTGGCTCTAATTTTAGAGACGTCAAAAAGTCCCCCGACAAGGGTCTGTTTTTTTGTTCAAAAAAAAATATATATTTTTTTCCCAATTTTTATCTGCTTTTCCGCGAGACGAAGACGGACAAGTCCCTGAAGTCCGGAATCTAACACTGAAGTTGAACACAATTTACCGCCGACAGACCAGAAAAGACTAGACTTGCATTGGTCCAGTTCTAGACTACTCGATAATCTTGACCCCACCACAGCTCGTCTCCGCACCGGCTTTAAACAATCATGGCCCGTGTTGAAAATTTTTCAACTACTGTAAACCCAGCCAGCCGAAATCATCCCCGTTTCTTGCCCCTTGTCTCTTAGGCCCGATGCCTGTGCCAAGACAGAGCCCATTAAAAAAAAAGCTCCGCGGTAGCAACGCTGCACCGCGCTCCATTTTCCCTCCGAAAAAACGTGGCGAAGTAATTATTACTGTGCACGCCACGCTATGTCTTCCCGGCCAGCATCCCTCTTCCTCCCCGCGAGCGGGCCGCAAATTTCGTGTTTTTCTCCGTGCTATATCATCCCACGTCATCCCACGCCCTCGCCACCCGGTGTTTCATTCAGCCAGGGCAGTCAGACCCGAAAATAATCGGCAATTCCCAGAGCCCAGCGGCGCTCATCATCTCGCATGCAGCATGCAGCCCACTCCACTAACTAAACGTGCGTCAATCAACAAAAGAGCTGCAAATCCCTCTGTACTTTCTACGCCAAGTTACCTAATTCGGCTCAGCCCTTATCATTCTAGTCAAATATCAACCGCACATCTGCGTTATACAGCACGTTTAAGCCGGTTCAATGCAACATCAATGCCTATTACGACAAACATCTCGCCTATAAACATTGTCACGTGGTGCGCGTTTCATCTCAATCTCAGTAGTTAGGCTTTGAAATAAGCCTAATCAAAAGTAGCCGAAGCCGAATTAAATGTTCCCCGCTGCGCCAATGCGGCTGTGTAACTGATGCTGAGCGTCTGAGAGCTCTTGCGCACGAAAAGAAGTTCCACATAACTGTATGCTACGGCCATATGACGCTATACGCAGGGCGCCTCTTTATCGATTTTTCAACTCGGGTATCCCCGCCTTGAGCAATCAATACATTCGAGCTAGTCCCAGACAGGAAAATTCAGAGCTATTGTACATTTACATTAATCTGCGAGCGCGAAAATGCTCTACTCAGTCGATGAAAAAGTTCTCTAACATATGCCATCTAAATGATCGCGCATCAAGATAAAAATTTTATGCAATCATCACTCCGTCTCTGTACCTGACATCACTCACATGGCGTATTCTTCGCTGGCAAAACGGCATCTAGAAGATTCTGCTAGAAGTTTACATTCCGAGTTGAGCGTTTGAGGTCCGCAAGATACAATCCATTTGTTGGCATAATCGATTGTGCGGTTCAGATTTCTTCCCAAAACTCTCGCAAGAATTGGCCGCTTGCCGTAATGAATCTTGTTCTGTTGGAGTCCTGATGCATCCACAGTGACATCGCTTCCCTCTGCGTTTTGTTCGTCCAGCGCATGGAATTCGTCTTCCAATGTCTCCAGTTCAAACGCTTCGGAGTTGACATCACCATTCCCGCTCGTAAATCCATCCGTATCCTGGAGTAGAACTTCTTGGAAGCTTTCATCCGACAATTCAGAGACGCTTGTGCCCGTCACAAACACCTCGGCACCAGTAATCTGCAGCTTCTTCAATATAAACAGATCGTGTGCAGTGGGCGTAATCCAAATAAAAGCCAATTTAATATCTTTTCCATCCCGCTCGATCTTTCGTTTGAAATAATTGAAAAGACCCACACCAAGTGAAATTCCAGACCCACCGCACACTATGCTCACATTCTCTGCTGTCTGGAAAAAATTGAGTGGGAAAGACGACCTGAAAAATGGCTGTATCGAGTATGTCTCAAATGGTCTGACCGAAAAACGTGTGCTCTTCACAACCAAACTTGCTTGCGAGTTTCTCTCCTCGTATGTGGTGGCCACTGTGTAAGGATGTGAGGGCAACAACCAGAACAGTGGGTTTTTAACCGAATAGCCGAGCCGCACGTGGCAACCTGGGAGATAATCGTCGGGTAGAAGCGACTTTGGAATCTTGACGATGCTCAATTTGGATTCATCGTTGGTGACAACCTCGCCAGTGGTGAAATTTCTCGTACTGAAAACTCTCACAAAGAATTGATACACTAGAATCAGAACGTTGAGCACGAGGATCAAACCAACGCCAGGACGAGCATGAAGTCCTGTAAGAAGTATGAATGACCACAGAGTGATGTTATGAATCACGTAGAAATACTTGTAAATCGACGTTCTCACTCGCTTCCAGTTAATCACCATCAAAAGGTCAAACCAAATGAAAATTATTAGGCCGAAAAAGTTTAGTGGTGTCCAGATTTTGGAAATGGCTCCAGAAACTATCCATTTCACCATGAATCCAACGCTATGCAAGATTCCCAGAGCAAGAATGAGTCTGGATACCCATTTGTGCAACTTTAGCGTGTCAAGATAGTTGTCTAGGCCAAACGGACACGGCCGAAGGGCAAGATACAGATCTAGTGGAGTCAAAGCGTATGCCAGTCTGCCAGAACGTTTGATGTGTATGGTTAATTCGTCAAGATGGAGGTTGAAAAACTCAATTATGAATGCTATTGCAGTAATGAACGCAGCCAAATACCCGACCGGAGTGTTGACAAGTCCGAGTTTTGTGGTGGAGCGTCCGGAATTTCGCCATGCTCTGTCATAATATGAAAGCGAGATTGATCTGAATATGAGGTATGTTATGGACAACAGGAGCACCAGGTAGCCATATTTAACGTTGATGAAGTGATGGCTCCCATGTCGCTTGACGAGATCAGAAAGAGACATTTCGGTTTTGGGAGTAATTTTCGGCGATGTCTTTTATGTTGTTTCGTGTTGTTTGAGTACTTTGGCTTGAAATTGAGCCAAATTTCGCAGCGTGTTTCTGCTGTTTGGGGATGTAAAACAGCACAAAGGCTACAAAGGGTTGTCTTGTGTGTTTTTTTGCTCGTTTCCAAGCAGTACAAAGAAAAATAAAAAAAGAATCAAAATCAAATCTGGGCTGTGCAGTTAGGAAATATTACAAAACTATGGAGCTTGATTGGAGGGTCAAGGGAGGCCGTAAGAGTTGCTCACAGCTGCTTCAGAGGATGATTTCCATGTTCAGTTGAATGTAGTGCACTACTATCTCAAACGTCATGTCTTTGTTGATAGGGAACAGAACACCTGAAGAACGATTTTTCGCTCAACACGCTGCAAGGCACGTTGGGTGGTTGAAGTTTGGTTGGATGCACAACTATGTCTGTTGTAGGTTGTTGCTGAATTTCCAGCTTCCACAGCAGAGATAGCTGGATTGTCTGGTGGCTGGATTTGGTGTCGCATTATCTACATGGAAAGGCCGTCTAGACTATCGACGCAAATCGACGCAGATCGGTCAATTTGGCCCTATTTTTATTTTTTTTAAGGATGCACTTTTGTAGCGCTTAACCTATTTAGGGATATTTATTGGAATAGTCAAGCATCAAAACAATCGGTTTTGTTTTTGTCCTGTTGCACAACTGTGGTTAAAGGAGTGCAATCAATACTGTACAGCCCGATATGAAGACATCAGAGTTACGATTTTTGCTCTTATTATTTTCAATAGTTCGCTTTGCGGTTGCTACGCCGCCGGCGTGTCTCCTAGCTTGTGTGAACTTGCAAGCTAGTTTGTGTTACCAAAAGCACATTGATTTTCCCTGTCTTTGCGACTCGAGGGTTCCAGTTCTTAGTTGCCTTGTGAATCGTTGTCCATTTGGTAACTATCTAGAGGCAAGAGACCACTACTTAGGAACGTGTATCGAGAAGATCCCCATTTTAGGCGAGGATCCCAACTACAACCAAGACCTCAAACGGAAGCACAGATTCCCGGATAAAAAACAAAAGACACCTGCAAATTTATCAGCGTCTAACAAAGAGGCCAAATTCTCCAAAGGCAGTCATCTCTATGGAGACGGGTGGGAAGAAGTCGCTGAGAACGAGGAAGCCGAAGAGTTTGAGACTGAGACCGATGAGTCAGACTTCTTCAGTGACGAGAGAAAAGCTCGAGACGCTGACTTGAAGGAGTTACAAAAGCTGATCAAAATGAAGGAGCAGATACGCGATATGATGGAGCAAAAACGGAGACTGGGTTCTCAAAACGCCAGATACGGAAATCTCACCGATACTGCACCTGTTGAGGACGAAAGCTCTGCTTCCACTGAGAACAAATCCAAGCCAAAAGATACTATGGGCTCTTCAGAATATGGTAATATCAAATACGACCCCTACGCGTCAGATGCCGATGATTCAGAGGATGATGATGACGATCGCGGGTCTTTACAGCTGCAGTTTGCAACCCCAGATCAAATCAATGGGATAAACAGATACGAGGAGCCGAACAAACCAAATGGTGGAATGCCAACACAGCTTGAGAGGCTTGAAAGTTTGATAGGTAATCAAGCTCCAACGGAATGGACTGAGAAGGAACAATCGCATGAAAATCCAGCTATCGTCTTCAACAGTCTTGCTGCCAAGAAGAAACCCAAATCCAGTAAAAATAAGGGAAAAAAGAGGAAAGCTAAGGCTGCCAAAGCGAGAAAGGCAAAGGCCAGGTCAAAGAAAATGGCTGCGAAAAGCCACGGTGAAGAGTTATCAGGGAAAAAACTAAGATTATCGTCAAACTTCTTCCGCACCCCAGGTCTATAAAGTTTTGTTCCGTTTCGTCTAGTTATATATAGTAATTTTGTACTGTCAAGAAGAACTGACTGGTTATATTGGCTCGAGAGGACGATGCGATAGATGTAACTTTCAATCTATAAAAAATAAAGCGCTATTTCAAAGAAGTTTCAACTTTCAGCTTCGGTATGAGGTGTCTGTTGCATCTGCTATTAGGTGACGTTGATGCAGAACTCGAGATTATTGCGAGGTTCACCCCTGATTTGCCAAAGAGCTGTGTGTGTGCATGTGACCAACTCTTTAGAACGGTCTCGTCTAAATTTTCTGGTGTAGGGATGTCATGAATATCCATTTGTTGTTTTAGTTTTTTGATGGAGATGGGTTTTGGTAAAAAGGGGGTGAGAGAGTCCGAGTCCGTTGGCGATGGATAAGGGTTCAGGGTGTCGATGTCTGCAGGTTCGTTGACCTTTGAAGATAATGGCTTGTTTCCTATTGCTCCATCGGAACAGGGCGTTTGGCCAGGACTTGTATAAATGCTGTAGGAAGCATTGTTATGGCGGCTTTTAGCAGAGATCTCACCCCCAGAGCCGGCTGGGGTCGGATTCATTTCAATGTACTGGTTGCGAAACCTGTTGTTTTTGTTATCGACCGAGACATCCCATCCAGCGGGAAGAGGCTCGTTAATTTGGCGGGCAAAGTAGCGCTGATATGGGTCGTGTGCCCAGGAATCTGCCTCACTCAAAAAGTAAGTGACTCTATCGAGTGTAGCAGGGGCCGAGGGCGGTTCGACATTATCTAGGGAGCCAATCTGAGCAGTGTGCATGTGCTGAACTGCTTTTCTGTCTATATTCTCCGTCGCCTGACTCCTGGCGTCAATTTCGTGCGCTTGGTGCAGCTTATAAGTGTTTCTGCTGAAGTGTCCTGTTGTCATCACCACAATGGTTCTGGACAATCCCCGTAGTCGTGTTCCACTCAAATTCTGGGCCAGAAAAAAAATTGTCTGGAGATTTTCAGCTGATAAGGGCCGATAAATCGTGAGACTGTCTAGAGCTGAGAAATAAATGGCATTGTCCTAATCCGATGAGCTGCTTATATACCGTCGTATTTGTGACAATATGCACAAGGTTAATGTTGGTTACTTCTACTCCAAACGTCCGAGCGACCACTGTGTAGAACCAAAAATAGCCTCTATAGCGGTTACGAGCCGTTAAACCGTTTAGTTCAAAAAAAACACATTGAGTCATGTTTACTTCTTACACCCCCTCAAGTGGAGTCACCAAGCCGACAACGCCCAATCTGTAACCGAGCGTCACTCATTTAAACTTTCTTTACCAAGTTGACATTAACATGACGTGATTTTAGTCCAATTGAACTCCGATTATGCACATCTTGGTATCCGCTTATGTCAGCAACTACCCACGGCTAAATGGAATTTCGTTTCTAAATTTTGTTTTTATTCCGTACACACATGAGAAAGTTCATCACGCCCAGCCTTGATTAATCAGCTTTGCCAATTTCCTCCTCGGCCTCGGGATTCATAAACAAGTTGGCGGTGTTGTCAGCATCATCGTCATTTCCGAGACACTTTGAACACATGTTGGTGGCAGGATTGAAACTCAGGTCATCAATGTGGATGTGATTGCCACATTTAATACAGATCTTGTCAGGATCAGGGATCGTGAGCGAGTTACCGACAGCCGCATCGTCGTCAGCCTCGTGGCCAGCGTGAACACGGCCGGAATCGTTATCCTCATCGTCAGTCGCGGGTGATGACGAATGATTGTTCAACTGCGTTAGTTGGTGGTGAAGCTGGTGATTTAGCTGTTGATTGAGCTGAGAGTGATGGATCTGGGGTAGTTGATGGTGATGTCCATTGTGTTTCGATAGAACAAACTCCTCTGGAAGTAATATCTCTTCGGCATTGGCGTCCTGCTGCGCGCTCAAGACTGCCGCTGCCACCGCCGACGCTGCAGCCTCCGCAGCACGGTTTGACTCCTGTTGGTGCTCCTTATGTGAGTCCAGGTCACGTGATTGTGAATTATGTCCCAGAGAGTCCCTGCTTTCAATTTTTGTTCTGTTTTTGGCCGGAGGAAGCCCAACTTGCGGTAATGGTAAACCACGCTTTTTCTTGGTCCGGCACTTGATACAGACTTTATGGTCCTTGTCTTCCTCTGTCAGCGATTGCGCACACCTATTGCACGCTCCAATTTTTTCCAGATTTGACCTCCGAATTTTGTCGTTCTGCCGACACCGCGAGCAGACCTTGAATTTTCCATCCAGCGAATCATTTGGACCGGAACAATGTACGCACTTGCCCATCGCAGCACGGTTCGCCTTACGCGATCGTAACGAAATACGACAATGTTCACACAGAACAAATTGTGAAAGCTCTGTAGGTATTTCAATGCCACATCTCCGACACACGCCTGGTTTCTCCTTTGTTCTCATCTGCCACCTGCGTGAGCGTTGCCTTTGCAGCTCTCGACAATGTGCGCACAATTTGTAAGTTTTATCAGGCACCTGTGGGAATTCCTTTTTGCAACGGGTGCACATTGTCGTCACTAAATGAGGTTGGCCAGGAGGTGGAAGTAGTCGGTGATCTGCTTCTAGTTTTTGCGTATTTGTGTGCTGTGTGTTGCGTTGTAAGATTCTTGTAGATTGTTGTGGTGTGGCTGGTGAACCTATTTGAGCTGTGGCTTGTGCCGATCCTTGTTCACTACTGCTATACTTGTCGAGCTCCAATTGCAGAGCCGGGTCCAACACAAACTTGTCATCCGCAACCGACTTGCCTGTTCCCGTGTTGTTCGAACCATCGTTGCTGCGAGACCAACTGGTGTCCGGGTGCTGGTAATCCTGGATCACTTGTGCGGCCACTCTAGCGGCCACCCTTGCGGCCGCTTCTGCCTGAGCGGCCACTTCCGCTTGCAAAGAGTCCATTTCGGAACCAAAATGTATCGGATTATGACAATAAGGCTCTCGTCAATGGGTTTGAGAGCTTTTAGAAGAGTGCGCACAAACAAGCTGATCTGTGTCTACACAACAAAGAAATCACGCAAAGCGAAAACAAGAGGTTTTGAGCCAAGGGCAAAGAAAAAAACCTGACCTCGGAAAATAAGAAAGCAGGGGAAAAAAAACTTACACAAAAGAGGGATATGGCTCATGGCCGGGTAACTCTAAACTATCTGTGTGTAAGGATGTTTGATACCAAAGAAAAAAGTCAAGACATTGATCATGAAGATTGATTTGATTGATGTCTGACTGCACAACCCCTTCTTTCTGTTGCTGTTAAGCTATTCACAATGTCCGACTCAGCTATCCACAACATTATCCTTGATATTGAGGGAACGGTATGCCCAATATCTTTCGTGAAAGACACTCTTTTTCCGTTTTTTTTGAAGGAAGTGCCAGCTCTACTTGAGAAGTACGAGTTCCCACTCGCAGATCTCGGCTCTAAAGACCCTGTGGAGACGATTTTGACACAATTCCCGGTTGATTTGAGGCTGTCACGTGCACAACTGCAGAGCCACATCAATTCTTTGGTGGAAAAAGACGTGAAAGATCCTACTTTGAAGCAATTGCAAGGGTTTATCTGGGAAAAAGGTTACAATGCAGGCACTTTGAAAGCTCCTCTGTTTGAAGACGCAGTCAATGCAATTGAAAAATGGACAGAACAGGGCAAGAAAGTTTACATTTACTCTTCGGGATCTGTGAAAGCCCAAAAGCTACTTTTTGGAAATGTTCAAATCCTCGGTTCAAGCTCTGATGGGAAAGGATCTGACATGAATGGGCTTATTTCGGACTACTTCGATACTGTGAATATCGGCCCAAAAATGGAAGTTGCGAGCTACTTACAAATTCTGTCCAAAATCGGGGCCAAAGACCCAAAAACATGTCTTTTCCTCAGCGATAACCCAAAAGAAGTGGATTCGGCATTACAGGCAGGATTGATTAGTTACATTGTGGACAGACCAGGAAATCATCCAGTCAGCAAAGAGGACAGTGACAAGTTCAAGCATGTTTTTGATTTTGGAACGTTGTGAAAGAAGAAGATTAATTACATAGGGGAAAACACACAAGCAGCAATTAGTTTAATCGAAAAGATAGAGCAAAATCTACCTACTCAGTATGATCGCTGAAAAGCAAGTTAGCAGTCATTTCCTCGTTTTTGTCGCAAGCAAAATAAACTTGGATCACCAGGTCTCTCTCAAATCCCAGCTCGCACAATCTATTGATGGCCTCGTTCTCCTCGGCAGTAATTTGAATCTGCGTGACGCCTTCTGGAACCTCACCTTCGGCCCCTTCGACGCCCTCCATGTACTCTGGAGGAACCCCCAATGCTTGTGCAAGCGCGTTTTGGTCTCCGTCAGTGATATATCTCATGAAAGCCTCTGGGTTTGACTGCACAATCTCCGCCAATTGAGGGTTAGATGCTGCGAGCTGTTGAAGGACAGCCTCGGCCATCTCTGGCTGGTGCTGTAGAATTTCTCTCAACGACGCCATAAAGTCCCCACCTTCAGGAGCATTACCGGCGCCGCCTTGAGAGGCTGCTGCAGATGCTGCGTCAAACAGATTGTCTGGGTTTGGTGTTGTCGACTCCTCTCCAGCCACCTCTCCAGCCACCTCTCCGGCACCCTCACCAGCCTCAGCACCCTCACCAGCCTCAGCCTGAGGTGGCTCCACTTGTCTCTCAGGAATCCCTGAGAGCAGGTACTCGACAGCTCTGTCAGGGTTGTTAAAAGCAGCAGTAAACGCTCTTTCGACCTGTTCTCTTTCAAAGCCCATTGCCACAATATTCTGGATTGCCGTCTCTCTTACACTGCCAGAGGCAAATGTTGAGGCGTCAAAAGAGGCTGGTGCTGGTGCAGCAGCAGCGACAGCAGCCGCAGCAGGCTCAGGAGTCTCTGTTGTCGTAGAAGCAGACGCAGCCGCAGCTGTAGAGCTTGGCTCAGCGCTGGCACTGGTCTCCTGTTTGGGTTGTTCTGCCGGAACAGGCGACTTCTTTGGCTTAGATATCATGAAAATGATCTGGTCGTTCTCCTTAATTTTGAATGCCTCAAACGTCTTGTCATCTTGCAAAACCTTTCCAGAGTAGACAAACTTCACCTGGGATGGCTCGCAATCTTTCACAGATGCCAGTTTCTCTTTTGCTGACAAGACAGAGTCAGTCAACTCCACTTCGAGCGGAATCTTTTCTTTCTTGAAATCCTTGAAAATAACCTGCATTTCGCTGTAAACTGTGTGTCGAATGGTATCTTGATCTAACACGCCAATAATTCAATGAGTAGCCGCCCAAAAAACTCCAATGTACAGTCTCAAACCAACGATGAAACCTATGAGTCCAGAGACCTCACATCACAGATGTAAGAAACCGACAAAAACAAGCTCCGCGCTCTTGTTTACGTCAGCATGTTTTCCGATCTATGGATTTTTTTTTGCCACTCAGTTGAGGAAGTTGTGAAAAAAAAATCTGCTGAGCTAAGCAGAAGCATCAATCGGGGATGGGGGGGTTAAAAAAGCAGAAATCTTCATGAGACACAGATGTGGCACGATGTTGTATAAAAGCTACTCCTTACTACAATGTGTACGAATAATTGCAAGGGTACTCGAGTGCGGATTCTCGTGATCGGATTATTTGGAAGTGGTCGCTGGCCGTTTGCCTCATCGGCCTACACAAGCTCTCCCCATGGGAACTTCGAAAAAAAAAGGTGGAGCATCGCTAATTATGTAATTGAGCAGGGTAACTTCGGACTTTTTTTTTTTTCTTCATCTATGCTTATTAGCTTTCTTTGGAGACAGTTTGACTTGACATGTTCTAACGAGTTTTGAGAGCCAAAAACTAGCGAAAATGGATCTTACGGGCATCACAAGCAGGCCACAGACGTCAGATTTGGACCGAGACACAAACCCGCTGGCGAGTTTTCCACAATGGGAGAAGTTAAGAAACGATCTACGAGAAAACTATAAAGACATAACCTTGTGGGATGAGCTAGTTGCACTCATAGAAGATCTTGTTTCCAAACACGCCAATACGATCAAGAAGAATAGCGGGTTGAAAAACGTGATACGACAGGATTTTGAATTGGTTTTGTCCAAATTCCCATTTTTGACCGACTACTGGAAGCGGTTTGTCACCATTCAATATACTCTTGAAGGTCTGCAATCGTCGGTGGAAGTTCTCGAAAAAGCGGTGACAGTTTATCCAAACTCGGTGGATCTGTGGCTTGACTACCTAAATATCACTATCACAAACAATTCTCTTGATGAGGTTAGTGTGCGAAAGCTGTTTGAGGATGCTTTGAAAAACGTCGGTAGACAGTTCATGTCACATCCAGTGTGGGATCTATATTTGGAGTGGGAGTCTCAACATTCAGGCAAAAACTCGAATGAATACCTCAATATTCTATTGAAAGTTGCCCAGCTGCCGCTCCATCAGTATGCGAGGTACTTCGAGGCACTTTACGAGATCACTCCAAATTTTACCATCGAGGATCTCGTGCCTGCTGAAATTTTGGCTGGAATGATCAAAGAAAGGTTTCCAGGTTCGGAACTGCAAGACTTAGACTCTGACCAAATCAAGGAGATCAACGATGCTTACTTCAACGATATATTCAATAAGTCGTACACAGGAACGAACGAAAGATGGGAGTACGAGTCACAGCTCACGAAGCAGACATTTGATCTTCTACCAGTATCCGATACCGAGATGTCTAAGTGGTTAGACTATCTGGAATACGAGGAAAAACAGGGCGATTTTGAGCAAATCAAGACCCTTTACGAACGCGCGCTTGTTCCAACGTGCTCATATGAGACAATCTGGCTAAGGTATCTGAGATATCTGATGGAAAACTGTATCATTGATCAGCATAAAGCCTACATTGTGAGCTTGTTTAACAGAGCCTGTGACGTTTTTGTTAGCATAGATCAGCCAAAG
This sequence comes from Ogataea ganodermatis, assembly GCA_030569375.1. Lineage (NCBI taxonomy): Eukaryota > Fungi > Ascomycota > Pichiomycetes > Pichiales > Pichiaceae > Ogataea > Ogataea ganodermatis. The sequence goes on from JAJMKV010000004.1 coordinate 376,113, forward strand.
ATCAGATACTTGTTTGCCGAGTTCTACGAGCTCAAGTTGAATGATTCGGAAAAATCAATGCAGATCTACACTGCTCTTATTGCGCAGTTGCCCACTGAAGTTGGCCCGGTCGTCAAATGTTTTGCTTTCCTTTGCAGGCTCAAAGGGCAGACTGAGACGGTCGACTCGTCGCTGGCACTGGTGAGGTGGTTTGTGAACGAAAAAAGCACCGATTCATCCTCCTCTCAGGAGCCATTACGCAAAAAGAAGAAACCATTACAATCAAAACCGTCTGTGAAGTCAATCTCTAATTTAGACCCAGAGTTCAGAGAGCTATACAAGTGTCTGAGTATTTGGAACGTTTCACAGATCATTGTGGAAGTTGCTAAATTATACTGGCTCAAGAACAAAGACATCAAGGCCACCAGAGACTTGCTTATCTCATTTTTCAAGGAGGAAATCGTCAAGTGCTCGGTCTCATATTGGAGCTTTTTCTTTAAGTTTGAAATTGTTCAGCAAAACAAAAAGAATTTGACAAACATCATTCAGTATGTCAAGTACTATGGAAAGATACCGACTGCAACAATCAATAATCTGATCGAAATTTATGTCAATTTCATGTTCGAAAATAGCACTCTGGATGAACTGAACGCGCTCAGAAGAGAAATCATTAGATACTACTTGGAAATCGATCCTGAATCATCGACCCACATGAAACATTTTCTCAAATCGAGACTCGATCCCGGTCACGACGAGGAAGTGGTCAACAAGAGACTTATCATGGAGAACGGACATCCCGGAATGATTTCTGAACACAGACCAAGACTGCTTGATCCAATCAATCCAGACCAGAATCTGCTCGAGCAAAAAGAACCAGCGCGCATGCCACGTTTCACCAACGTTGAAAGAGCCTCTGCACCGGTCAAATACATCCAGGAATCTTCCAATTGATAGAAAACTATATAACTCAAATGCTGTCACTTTGCCGGCCAATTACTCTCAAATTCGACCTCACCAGAGCATCAGAAGTACACCTATTGTTTCCGTAAACCTCCATAACTGTCAGTTTTGGTGCAATTCTAGAGAAAATTGCCAAAACAGAGTCGTCACATGACCTCACAAACCCCAAATCCAACGAGGTGAGCAAGGGAAACCGCAGGTTTCTCGAAAGTTTTTTGAAGAAAGTCTTGGAAAGTCCTTTGACAGAGTTCAGTCTTAATTCAACCAGTGTCTGAGAAGAATGATTCATCATCGAATACACTGAATCGTCAGTCAATTCAATACATCTGGTCAAATTCACCTCCATCAATCCGCCGTTGATGTCCCAGTCTGTGAAAAGCTGCAAAATACCGTTGTCTGTGATCTGATCTAAGTTCTCCAGCGAAAGTTTTGTCAAGTTTGGACAAAAAGGTTTGATGCCACCAATAAGAAACGCATCGGTCAACTCCGAGCACCCGTCCAAAACTAACGTCTCCAGCGACTCGCCAGTCACAGCGAGTAGGTTGATAAGCATATCGTCATCAATTAGCTCCGCTTTGTTCGGATGCGAGATTTCGAGATGTCGAATATTGTGTAAGTAGTGTGGAAGCAAGTCATAAACTGGCTTCGATGTGAGTCCATCCAGTCTGCTGAGTGTAAGAGACTCAAGTCGCGAGCCGCAGTTCTCAAGAAGCGAAATCAACGAGTCGGGCAAAAATCTGTGAGTGTTTTTCAGGTGGAATCCTTCCAGGCCTTTTCCCACAGAGCTATCGAAAAATTCCTGCCACATGGTATCGTTGATTAAGAAAGGTCCATTGAGATAGAGATGCTTCAAGTTCTTTAGCTTCTGTGAGTAATACACGAGATTGTCGTTGTGCAGTCGTCCACACATGTTCAGAGTAAGTTTCTCCACGTTGGGACAGTAAGCTGCAATCTTGTTGAGAGCGTCGCTATCCACTTTCGAGCAGTCCCAAAACTCAATTTCTCTCATCGAGCCATCCAAAAACAAACTCATCGTTCGGTTGTCCAGCGACCGATTTTTCGATAAAATCCGACTGATTTTCTTCATATTGACGATTCCAATGTCGCCCAAGAGTTCCACATCCTCAATATTTTTTGAAATCACACCGATACAACAGTCTTGCAAGGAGGGTATTTTGTACTCTTGCTTATCTAGCAGCGCCGCAGCCACTTTTTTCCTTCTTTTCCTCGCCTCAATCTCGTTTCTCTTGGCCATTCGCTGTCTTTTGATCTCGGCACTCGTGCATTCGTTGCACAGATACCCCAACTTCCCGTACTTTTCCATTCGCTTAGAGTAGACCGATATCACAAACTCTTTGTCACACTCAACACAGAAATTCTTACCATCCTCTTTTTCGTCGTCATCAAAAAAGTCATTGTTGTCGTTTGCCCTCCTTCTCTTGACCCTTGCTCTTTCCCTCAATTCCCGGATTTCCGCGGTTTCCTCCTCTCCTTCCAAGATTTCCTCATCATCTCTCTCCACTGGCCCATCTTCAGTCTCCGGCTCTGCTGCAGACGTTGTGTTCCCGGACAGTGCGGCCTCCTCTTCCTCCAGTTGCCTTCGTAACCCTTCTTCATAACGCAACCTAATAGCTTCAGCACTGATTCCCTGCTCCCGGAGAAACGACGTCAGAGCACTGCTTGGGCCTCGGACACCCTGATCTCCCTCATCTGCGGAGTTTCTGGCCCTTCTTCTAGGCATGATAGATTGAATTGTACAGTAGATAAGAAGAGCTTGATTATTAAGAACATGAAAAATTAAAAAAGGGAAATTTCTCGCTTTGAATTGTTTATCATCCAAGAAATTGACTAGGTTCAAAAATAATCTGGATGAAATGAAGAAGTTGCTTCAAAACAAGATGGGCGATCAAGATGGATCTCAGAAGCTTCGAACAACAGATGCCAAAGAACCGTTGATGAAAGATCTATTTGAAGCAATCCAAAACATGCAGAGCACGTGATCACGTACATATGACTGGCAAATTAGTCGTAGAACCCAAATTGGGCCAAAATTCATTAGTGCCACCAACAACGCGCATTGCAAGTGGTGGATTATATTACATACATTAATGCACAGGGCTCATTGTGGAGTAGGTCGGAGGTGGACCATAGAATAGGGTCTCGTCACAACTCGATAAAAGCACCGGATCAGGAGTCATCTCGACTGAATCGTAAGCCGGTGCGGGGGTGTGGACTATCGCACCATAATCTGGAATTCGCTTATCAGCGAAACCCAAAATAAGGTCATTCTCCATCACAAACGTGCGCGAATGAGACCTATTTGCTGCGTGGGTAAGTGAAATGCTCACACGCAATTTGTTGGTGTTAGAAAAATAGGAGTCAAGAGCAACGGTAGGCATCACCGGACGGTTCAAAAAACTCAGACAAGTTCCGGCAGACACAAGGCTGTGCATTGGAATCACGTGATAGAATGAGTCTGACGAGCGTTGGAAGCTGGCAACGTCAAGCTCAGGTTCTGTCTCGTGCGTGAACTCATGGGCGTAGAGTGTGACTGATTCCGCATTACACTGGGTTTCATGATCTTCGACACGCAGGTGCACGCGGGACATGATCTCGAACTGGACTTTAGTGATCTTGAATCGGCCAAGTTCGGTGGAGGTCTGGTTCATGCGGAAATCGGGCTCTAGCGAAGAGACCCCATTGCAGAAAAGAACAACTTTTCCAAATTCGCAGAGCTCTGATGAAAGATCGAGCCTGCTGGGCGTGCACAGCTGTGCTGTCAGTGTGACGTCTTTCACTAGTTCCTGGAAATTTTGCAACTTATAATGGGGGTTCCAAATTTGGCGGATGGCCCGTGTACGGGTGTGTGGTGTTCCAAGGGGATTTTTCACCATTGTGCGAGTCTCGCGATCGTAGACGAGACGTTTAACGTTGTGCTTGAAAGTGCGTCTGTCGGCAGTGATTAGATCGGTGACAGGTCCTGCAAAGTTATCAAGGCCACACTGATACTGGATTGGGAAGTGCGAGACAATTTGTGGGTACTTTCGAGAGCGAACCACTTCGAACTCGAGACCGTATTTGACGTCAAGCCAGCCCTTGCGCGGTGCTGACTCGCCGTGCTCGCTGCATGAAGAAGGAAGCAGATCCTCGCTTGGGAAACGGAACGCCACGCTATACTGCAGTTCCTGGCCGCCCGCAAAACTCAGCGTATCCTGGTCCGACTCGGCCTCCAATAATTTCGAGGAGTCAAAAAATAGAGGATATTCTTCGCGCTTTTCTGTCAAATGGGATTCTTGGTACGAGCGACGGGATCCATCCATCTCCACCATTTCCTCCGTGGTGAAGTATTCGTGGATGTATGTCACGACAGCAAAGCCCTTGAAGTGGGCCTCGATTCTTTTGATGTTGTCTATCGGTTCGTCGAAAATGACGTTGAGTGTTCCCACCACATCACGAGACGAGGGGGAAAACACAAGCTGTCTGGGTGGTTGGTGAAATTTGAAGGCGAAACTCACCATTTTCGCAGTTGTAGGGGGTGGTCTTCTAAGTCGAGAACGATCAAACGAGAATGTAATGACAAGATGGCGACAAGGGTGTATTATATTGCCAAAGTCACATTTCCGTGCGGCCATTGCTCGCTCCGTGATTTGAGCCGCGCGCACCCCCTTTTTTTCAATCCCGGAGCCCAAAAAACAGTAATTCCGCGAGTTTTAATTAAGTGCGAAGTAGCGTCGAATGAGAGTAGCAGCATGTATGCGGCTGCCGTGCGTGGCAACACGAATGTGTCTCGAGTGCATAAGTGATTATTTCACGCATCACATGATTGTCAGAAGGAAGTTGAGCTTGACGGTACAAGTAGTTTGATATTGCTTGACAGAAAGAAGACTCCTAGAAGCGTATCAACTGATTCATCAAGCCACCAAAGTGTGTTACCCAACAGCCACACTACAGCGGATGTCATAACCATCTAGAAGCACTTAATTCCCGGTTTTACGATGTCTGATTTCCCAATTTCAGAGTGGTGTATGTATAACGTTGCTTAACGGAACTTATCCCGCGCGGATTCCCACCCGAGTTCCCGCGGGACCCCAAAGATCCCGTGCACACACTGCCCAAATGTGCAGCGAACAAAGATCCCGTGATTTAGTCGTTTGGTCTAGTGGTTACGACGTCCGCTTCACACGCGGAAGGTCGCGAGTTCGACCCTCGCATCGACTACATACGCAATTTTTTTTTGCTTCCCAGGAGGCAAAATTTTAATCATCATCAAACAACGTACAGCACTTCCAGGAGACGGTCTCTCCAAACATTCATTGTACTTTTCTTGTCTTGCACATTTTGCCTTTGCTTACTACCTTTGCTTGTCTTGATTGAGTCGCCGCGTGTCGGGCACGCTCGCAGAGTACCCAAAATTTCCCGTGATCTAGTCGTTTGGTCTAGTGGTTACGACGTCCGCTTCACACGCGGAAGGTCGCGAGTTCGACCCTCGCATCGACTACATACACATTTTTTTTTTGGTTCCTTGGAAAAACCGTTTTTTTTTTTTTTTTCATTGAGAAACATCAACATCACTCTTTCTGTCTGATTCTCCATACCCTCTGCATACCCTCCCCAGCGAACAATGTTCTACACACGCCCCCAGTGCTCGCTGATCAGCACAGCCAGAGCACGCGCTAACTCATCAGCAGCGGCAGTGCCTCTGCGCACCTCAAACACCTTGAAAAAACCAGTTTTTGATCTCCGCTTTTGTAACGATAACTTCAATCTGCTCAATGATGTGTGTGCAAAGCGAAATGTGCCGTCGCCGCTAGCAGGATTTCCTGAGCGATACAACGAGTTTTTGCAAGCCAACAACCAGCTTCGGGATGCTAGAGCAAGTGCAAATGAACACAGAAACCGTCTTAAGATACTAAGAAAGTCAGGCTCGAGCCCAGACGCCCAGACCGAGCAGAAACAGCTGATTGCAGCAATTGCCGAGCTCAAACCGCTTCTTAAAGAGAAAGAGCAGCTTGTGACTGAGCTGGAGGATTCTCTTACGCTAGCGGCCAGCAACCTGCCCAATCTTATTGCTCCCGACGTGGAAAGTTCTCAAAAACTGGTTGAGTACTTGAATCCAACACAACCACTGCTCGAGGCGCTCCAGCGAGGCGAAACCGACTTCAAGATTACTCCTGAAACTGAAAGAGACCATAAGGACATCATGGAACGTCTTGGACTGGTGGATTTCCAGCTTGCTACCAAAGTTTCAGGACGCGGATGGTACTACTTATTGGGAAACGCTGCTCTTTTGGAACAGGCTCTCGTCCAGTACGCACTGAAGATGGCACGCAAGGCTGGTTTCAAGATGGTGTTACCACCGTCAATTGTCAAGACCGAGGTTACAAGTGCGTGTGGATTTCGCCCGCGCGATACAAATGGAGAACGGCAAGTGTATGAACTGACTCACGACAATCTGTGTCTGACTGGAACAGCAGAGATTCCTCTTGCGGCTATGAGTATCGGGCGCGAATTTCGGCTGAACGAGCTTCCACAGAGTGTCGTGGGACTTTCTCGCAGCTTCCGTGCCGAAGCCGGCGCGGCAGGCCGCGACACTAGAGGTCTGTATCGTGTGCATGAGTTCACCAAAGTTGAGCTTTTCTCCTGGACAGAAAACGACCTGGAAAAATCGAACGCCGAGTTTGACCGCCTCGTTGCGTTCCAGAAAAACTTCATAGAGAGTCTTGGACTCACCGCTCGTGTGCTAGTTATGCCGCACGACGATCTCGGTGCTCCCGCGTTCAAAAAGATTGATATCGAAGTGCTCATGCCCGGCAGGGGAAGCTGGGGAGAAGTTTCCTCCACGTCAAACTGCCTCGACTACCAGGCCAGACGGCTTACGGCGAAATACAGAGACCGTGATGGAAAGCTGCGATACGTGCACACTTTGAATGCGACAGCGTGCGCGGTTCCCCGGGTTGTTTTGGCCATCATAGAGAACTTTTATGACCCAGAAACGGACTCTGTTGTCATTCCAGAACCTTTAAGGGTGTATATGGACGACATGGTGACAATGAGGTGACCATTGGCGGGGCACAGGGTAGGTGAGCGATTCGCCTCGCTCAGCGTATATATTTCAAAACTGTACATAAAAATTGTTGAAAAACGGGTAATCAGTGGAAATTATAAAATCAATTCAAATTTGCACTCGGAGTGGTACGCGAGACACATTTCACTCGCATCACGGCTTAGTCAACGAATTCAATAACCTCCGCTCGTCCGAATCACTTAGATACAATAACGTCTTGACCACAGGCAATAAAATTCCACGTTGCTCCTTGTGTTCCAAAAATCCAAGCAAAACGTTCTTGATGTACTCCACTTTCTCCTTCACATCCTCTCCGTTATCAACCTGTGCTCCACCGTATTCAACAATGCTTCCAGCACGGCTCGCAACAGGAGACGTTGGCGCAGAGCTCTGACTCACCACAGACCCGCGCCGCTCGCGCTCGTTCCGGTACTGCTGGGTCAAGAGCTTGTACTTTTTGTTCATTCGGATCAGTTTTTGTGAGGCATCTTCGTTTGACCGCTTCAGAACACTAATCATAGACTCCAGTTCCTTGATACGAGCCTCGCTGCTTTGTGCAGATTCTCTGAGCGACTCAACAAGTCGATTTTCGTGAACAGAATCTAACAAAGACTGTCCGTTCCCGTTGCTCTGTCCACTAGTATTCCCATTGGCGCTGTTCTGCTCAGCTAGACGCTCCAGCCGCTGTAATCTTTCGCCAGAGACGCGGTCAACCTCCTCTTTCGAACCACGCAATTGCTCAAGCTCGACCAACATAGAGTCTAGTTTCAACTTGAACTCATCGACTTCGCGCTGTTTCTTTCTCAAATTCAAGGTGAATTCTCTTTCCAAATTCTCCTTCTCCTCCAATACACCATCCAACCTGGCGTTCACTTGCTTCATCTTACTATTCTGGTTCTCCTCTGTCTCCACAAGTAACTGTCTCAATGTACCAGACTCTCTCGTCCTCTCTTGTAACATCGACCGCGCCTCCGACAACTCCTCCTCCAAAACGTCGATGCGATTCTCAAGCTCCTTGTTTCTCATCATGAGCTCCTCGCACCGCCGCTTCACAGAATCTGTCTCCAGAGATGAGTTGTTCTTCAAGTCCTTCACGTCACTGTATTTGTCGCGCATCTCCTCAAAATTCTTCACAAGCTTGTTGTTCTCCGTGCTCAATTTGTTCAATCTCAGCATCAGTTCATTGTAATCTTGTCTCAAACTCTCATTTTTGCTTAACAGATTGTTCTTCGAATCAAGAGCAGAGGCATTTTGCGACTTGAGCTCGCTCGCTTGCACTTTCAACTCAATCAAAGTGTCGTTCAACTTTGTTTTTTCTTCCTCCAAATAGCTAATCCGACTATCCTTCTCGTTCATGATCTTTTCTTTACGAGCAATCGTCGCTGTGGCGCTGGCCAAATCAAGTTTCAATTGGACCTCGTTCGTCTTGATATCACCAAACTCCTTCAACCTCTTCTCCAAAGTCTCTTTCTCTTTGGTCAACAAACCCAGCTTCTTCGTAAGCTTACTGTTTTCGTCCTCGAGAGACTTAAAATCAGTTTCGAAGCTCTTTTTCAAATCATCAATTTGTTTGTTCAAACTCTGAATCACCGCCTCTTTCGCAACGAGATCTCCAGCATTCTTGGATCCCACTTTAGAAGTTTCAATTAGTTCCTTGTTCTCTTTTGTCAAAACGGCAATCTTTTTCTCCAAAGAAGATCTAGCAATCTCATAATCCTTCACCGCAGCAGAGTTTTGGATCCGCAACACTTCCAAATCACGTCTCACGGAGTCCAACTCCTTCTCACTCTGTCTTAATTGTTCATCGTTAACATGACTATCTTTGAGAGCTTTGATTTCATCTTTTGCAGTCACAAGAGAATCTCCAACATCTCTCAGCATGTCTTTCAAGTTCTCCAGTTCCTCATTTTTGCTTTCCACCTCCCGTTGCAACTCGGTAACCTCTCTGGCAGAATTGCCTTGCTTATTACTCAGCTCTGTAACCTCACTCTTTTTCATCTCGTACTCTGCTTTCAACTTCTCCAGTTCCTCTTGAACCTTCTGTGTCTCTATATTTTTCTGCTGCAAGACCTCATAGTTGTGCTTCAACTCGATAATTTCAGCGTGATTGAGTGTCTCTTCAGCAGAATGCTCGTCCTGAACAAGTACCGTCTCTGTTTCTTTACTGTTCTCGGCCACCTCGATGGATTCTTTAACTTCTGCTCCAGATTCCGAGCTCTTTGCCCCGCCAGTCTTCTTCTTCTTGGCGTTCTTCTTCTTGCCCTTCTTTTGCGGAGTTGATGTAGCCGTCGAAGACCCAGACTGAGTGTCTGCCACGGAATCCACTTCCCGAGATTTCAACTCCTCGCTCAAAACGACAACTTTCTCTTTAAAAAGTTGTGTCAACTTGTTGCTGGATTGGACAGAACTTTGCAAGTCTGTTATTTGAAGGTTCAAACTTTCGATTTGTTTTGTACTGTTCTCTGACTCTTCTTTTAAAGTTTCCAAAAGTTGATTTTGCTGTGATGATTCTGCTTTCAGACCGCCAATTTGCGAACTCAATTTCTCGTTTTCATTTTCAAGACGCTTCTGCGTATTCAACGAGGTTTCTAGCTCATCTTTGACTGCTGATAACTCTTTGACAAGCGATTCCTTTGCAACATTGCTTTGATCCAATTCTTTCCGCAAGAGTTCCAGATTTTCGTGTGCTAGTTTCAATTCCTCAGCGGCTTTCGTTGCATCGACTGAGGTGTCTGACTTCAAGCTGAGTTCTTTCAATTTTGATTGTAACTGCTGCTTTTCCGATGAAATGTTCCGCAATTCGCTTTCCAAGAGACCTGTCTTCGATGTCACGCTGTGCAAATAGTCGCGCATTCCGTCCACTTCTGAAATACTCGAAAAAGGGGTTGATTCCTTCAACATCTTTTCAAAATTGGAGATCACTGCCGTTTTGCGTTTTTCGGCCTTGTAGGCCTCAAATAAAATAGGATATTTCTCCTCATACTTGGTGAACTTACGCATACGCGTGCGCACGTCCGGTGGGAGATCTGAATATCTCACTGTGGTGCCGTTTACATAGACATTTGGCTGCGGGGCACCTGAGTTTGGCGGCGGGGGAGACGTGGACGGGAGTCGTGACGCAGAGGTGGATGCGGAACGAGAGATAGGGTTGGCTGATGCGGCTTCCGAAGACGATTGCTGGGCCGATTGAGTGCCGGCGGAGTCGGTTTGCGCGTCGTTCAGATCCTCAGGTCGGTCACTACCACTCAATTCCTCGGGCTGTGTGAGTGAATCGGGGTCTGGCGTCGGTGTTGACAGGATCTTTGATGCTGTTGCTGGATCCAACGCGCCGGCTTGCTGAAACGCGCCCGACGGCGTGCGACGTGCCGTGTTCACCTCCTCGTTGATGCGAGAAAACTCGTCCGAGAGATTCTTGCTGATCTGAGTGATTTTGGAGAACATGGCAGGATGTTGGCGGGAGATCCGCTTTTATCGCTGTTCAGGGACAAAGTCGAGTCCTCGTGAGCGCAGAATGGGTTAGATGATGTTGTAGGGTAGTAAGGGAGAACAAAAGGGTTTTGCCTTTTGTGAAGGAATTTTGGTGCTGGCAGGATGGATTGGGTGAGACACTACAAACTAAAGTTTAGCGAACTAGAGGCGAAGCCAGGAGAGAGTGAGGAATGAAGGAACGAAGGGAGCAAGCGGTAAGGATCAAACGTGCGAAGAGAACAAAACAAGCAAAACAGACAAGTATTAGCAAAGGTATATGAAGTTTTGTAGTAACTAAATTAATTGAAGTACAATAATTAAGCGGAGTACGTGAAATAAATGATCTCGCTTCGCTCGTTACTCGACAAAATGAGACACTCTATTAACTAATATACGGGTATCGAGGGGTGAAAAACTGGAGACTCAATTAAATTATGACGGTGCCCAAGTCTTCAGTGCATTGTTTAGCATGAAAGTTGGCTGACGAGTCTGCCGCCAACTCAAGAGTGACAAGTAACGACTGAAATCCCGCCCTCAGTTTGTCCTCAGTCCGTCTTCATTCACTCCTCGTGAGTCGCTCGTGAGTCTAGATAAACCTCACCTCCGGATGGTAGTATTTCGGACACAACCAGTAAGGCCTTCTGATCTCTTTCCAGACCGAATCATCTCCCTCCGCCTCGCGCTGGGTCCCCTGCGGAACAGGAAGCTCGGCAAACTCCACCGACAATCCATAATTCGCCAAATCCAGATCCACAACTCGCTTGTAGACCTCGTAACAAACCAACCGGTCAGCTCCCAGACCGTTGAAGAAAGAAAACGTGCCCTGCGGCTTCAACAGCCCCACGATCAGATCAAAAAGATCCAACATGTGCTCGTAGTGTTCGCTATAGGTGTCGTAGTAAATGCCGTCAAAGAAAACTCCTTCACTGAGCAGAGCAGGCAGAGTATCCTGCCATTTCCCCCGCAGAACGACAACGTTAGGCTTCGCCAGCCACCCGTCGCGCTCCAGCTTGGCCAAAACGTCTGGGTGCGCCTCGCAGATGTAATGTTTAGTTGGATTTTTTGCCTGAATCATTGTGTCGATGATTCCCATTCCAAATCCAATGTTGAGCACGTTTACGTCGCTCGCGTCCTCCACTGTGCGGAACAACGACTCGCAGCCCGCACGCATCAGCTCGTCCTCCCACTGCATCATCACACCGTCTCCGCGCTCCTCTGTAACGAGGGCACCGTCTCTGTACTCCAGCTTTGTTTCGAGATATGTCGAGGTGGTATTAGACGGGTCATTGAGCAGCTCTTCACGAACAGCAGCCAGTTCTTCGCTTTCTGCTGGTTTCTCCTGCTCTAATTCCTCCACCTCTTCCACACCCTCCAACCCCTCAATCTCCCCGTCCGAAAGAAACTCAACGTTCGGATCGTTCATCTTTCTGAGCAGGAACTCCGCGCGGACACCCGCATCAACCATATGGTCCCAGTATTTCGAGCCGCGGAGACCTCTTCTATCGAGGACACACGCCGGAGTTTCATCCTTGTCGTTAATCAAACACCAACCAGCTCCGTTCAGAAACAGCTCGTCGATCATGTCCAGAACCACCTGTTGTTCGGTCTCCGAGGAATCGAGGGGAACCGACTCGCAGATCAAGTGTAGTGGGGTTGTTGTAGATGTCAACTCCTCCTCGATTCCTTTTTCAAACTGTTCCACCTCCTCAAGAGTGTAGGTGGCGGGGATACCCGCTTTCAGGTACTCTTTGAGCTTGACAAGATACTCATCGCTCGTGATAGGACGGTTCTTAAAGTAGCAAAGCTCGTGTAGTTCCGACATGGTTTGATGAGGGAGGAAGGAGCTGTGTAGAGAATAGTGATTGAAATTTTTCAAAGAAAAAATTTACAAGTTAAATGACAAGCTAGTAATGAGCGAGGCGAGTCATAGCAAGTCTATTAAGATTTATCCATTATTCATTCATTTAACTAATTGAAGGATAATAGATCACCAGCAACTTGCTGAACGAAACAGTCTGTCAGATCATCTCTCGTACTTTCTTGAGTATCAAAATATGAGCCTCTGATTTGAGACTTTCAAATACACTGGCCTACACTTCCCAGAATGCACTTGCCAGCTGCTAGCTGAACAATCCCAGCTACTAGCCAGCTTCTCTTTCTGTGTTACAACAATCGTAAATGAATGACTTCCTAATCGTAAACTGATATTCCAATTGTCCTGCTAGACGACTAGGACATTCTATATTTGTGGTATTTTTTAGAGTGGATGGATGGTGGATTCGGTGAATGAGTTGGCCGACTATCGGCATGGATTGTTTGTCAAATGACCTCCTTTGCCTGTCACTCAATCACCCCCGCTAGGTATCCCAACGAACTCTCCCGTAGCCTTTTAGCATAAAACCCATCATAATCCACGTCTGGCTTTTGTTTCTCTTCGATCACTCCCCTTGCCCCCTCCACCACATCTCCTTTATCTCCCTCCCCGGCTATCAGCTGCGCCAAATAGGCAAACGATTCGTCATAAGCAATCCCGTTTTGTAAACTCAAAGATGACTCCGACATAAGCCGTTTTTCCTCCCAGACTCCCAAAAGAACCTTTCCTTGTGTTGTGTCCTGTATCTCCTGCAACGCAGAACAGAGCGACGTTTGGTCTCCTCTGTCTGCCTCAGCCTCGATTCCTTCCAGCTCGTTCTCGGCAAAAACAGGCGCAGAATGCTCCAAGGGCGTGAAATACTCCACCGCCCCATCGTCGCTCTCGGTGTTGTCCGCGTTCGTCGCCAGATCTGGAATTGAAACATCGAAAGACGAGTCCGTCAGGTCAATCGAGCCAAACAAATCCTCTTCAGGATCAGGAATAGGCGTCTTTTGAAACTGCTCGTGTGGAGGTTGTGCTCCGAAAGAGCGGATCGAATCCTTCGGAGAAGTGGCACACTTCACAAATGCAACACCTGCACCTTTCCCCGATATTCCAACCATAGACCCCTCACGGCTCGCAAAACTGGTCCAGTTCGTGCCTTCAGGCTCTTCCAAATCGGCTGCCTCCAGCAGCCGATTCAACCTAGAAACCGCGCTCTTAGAGAACTGGAGTGCCCGCGACTCCAGCGGATGTGGCAGAGTGTCTGGGATTTGTGAGATCCCAGTCAACTTTAGCTGAGCTTCGTAATCACGACGCTTGCGGCCTGGATCTTGCTGTTTATTTTTCTCCAGTGTACCCATTTGCGTAGGCGGTGACACCGGTTTGGCTGCCACCGCCGGTGCGGCTGCCACCGCCGGCATAACCACTGCCGGCGACCGCTGCCTATCCAAAGAAAGCGGTCCAGCAGAATGTAAACTGCTCGCCCTTGTAGGAGGAAAATGAAAGTCATTATTCACAAGCAAAGTGGACGAACCATTCGTCACATCAGCTGCCAGATCACCCCCAGCAGAACCGATCGAAGATGACTTGCTCGAGCTGGAAATCCGTCTTGTCCCACGCAAAATCTTGTTGAAAATAGAACCACCCTTTGAACCCTTCTCCTCGGCCGAGCCTTTAGTGATTTTTGTAGAGCTGACTCTGTTGGTTGCAGCAGATTTCGCCAAAACATCCAGGGAGCTCGCCCGGGAATTGCTTTTGGCCATGCGAATCTCTCGCTTTGCCTCGCTCTCTCGCTTCGTCTGCTCATACGACCGTTCGATCTCGCCAACCTCGCGGCTTCTCTGCTCCTCCGTAAACAAAATGACATCAAGAGCGTGTGAAACAAGTTCTTGGTTCCGTTGCACAAGACTCGCTGCAACCTGGGGGTTTTTGTACGTCAGCTGCGTCTCCATGGACCGCACAATTTGCTCCAGCAACGAATCAGCAAAGTAGCTCCTTGAAACGTCTACACTAGTCTCAAATCCGGCTTTTGTCGTAACCTGTATCCGAAGATCGTCTTCCCCAATGACGTTCACTACCGCAAATCCAAACAGCCCGTGGCTGTCAAGAAGCCGCTTGTCAAACGCGACATTTAGGAAAACAGCAAAAGATGATTTCACTTCCTCAACTTCGTACGATTCAAGCTCGTGAGCAGTGTAGTAGACACATTTTGGGTCGCGACTAGCCCGGAATAAATGGAACGGCTGCGACTTGTTCAAAATCCGAGCCTTATTGATCACCTCCACCACATAATGGCCCGTGTACTTCGCCACACAGTACACACTCGTCGCTGATTCGTCTAGAAATTGAACGTACGAGTTTCCGTCGTAGTTATAATGCTGGACATGGACTTTGTCGATTGAACACCAACGAGCCACCTGCATCCGAGGAAGGTTTGAAAATGGGACTTCATTCACTAGCGAGTGCATCAGAACATCTGCAATGGAAGGTCTGTAGATTTCACTCTCGTTGGCCTTAAATAGATCGTGGTAATGCGCATCGTCCACAATGTCCAGGAACATGATATGGTCACTGAAGATGATGATGACGCCCTGGTTCCGCACAGAGTTTTTGAGAACGTCCTGGGAGTCAAAAACTGCCACGACACGCCTTGTGAGCCAGCCATATTGAAGCTCAGATGGCCAGCCGCTAGCCAGTTCTGTCAGGATCTTGCCCGTCGGCGTGAATATCCGGTGGTTGTATGGCTTCAGCTTGTCGTTTCCGAAAGCCACAATCGTCTCGGTGCACGAACGATGGAAATTGTTTGCCTCGTCAACCTGCTCGGCTGACCAGGTTTTCGTCGCCATCAAACGGTCCAAAATAAGCTGAATTTTCGGCAGGTTCAGCGACGAATGGATGATCGACTCTATCGCCTTCTTGTCGTATTTCATCTCGCTCTCGTGGCCGGACTCTTGCAAGTCCAACAAAAAGGCCTCCAGTTGCGACTGGAAACTTTTTGTGGCCGCCTCGTGACGCATGTGTGCCTTATAAAAATACGGAATCGTTGTTCCGCTCGCCTTGAGAACTTCAAAACTTCCATGAGGGAGCGCGAGCTTCAACATGTCCAAATAGATGCAGTTGATCCGCGTCACCTCATCAATCGTAGGCGGGAAAACTTGGTTCAGTTTTGTCGTTGTGTAGCCGGGAATCCTGCCTTCCAGGACTTCAACTCGAAGAGGAATCAGAAACTTTTGTAAAAATTGTACCAAAAGAACCGTAAAGTTCGTCTGCACCTTCACCAGCTCGTTGCAGATCGACTTGACAAGCACATCGTCACCATCCGCGGCTCCCTCAAACACCTCCTGTGGTGGCTTATACGCTTTCTCGGTCGGCTCGGGCGAGTACTCCGTTAACGGATCAAACAGATGCTCAAGTTGCTCGCCCAAAAGGAATGCGATCTCGTTGTTTCTATCAAGAGTTGTCTCATCACCATTTTTGTAAACCACGTCTACCACGTGCGAGTCAACTGTGAGCCGGTTCTGTGTGAATCCAAGGGAAAGAATGTACTCACCCACCTCCTTAGGAGTCCTAGAATCAATCAGCTGCATTCTCGAAGCAAGATCTCCAGCAATTGCCTCATCCCAGTCAAAATTAGGCGAAATTTTGCCCACTTTGTATAGAATGTCTTTGGTTTCAGGCTCAAGATGTGCAAAAGTACGCAGATTCGACATCGCAAGCGCCTTCCTCACATTACTCTTTTTCATTTCATCGCTCAGACTTTGCACGGCCGGGTAGTATTTAGAGTCTTTTGTGAGAGACATAGAGTCCACAATCGTGCACCCATGAACTGATATCGTGAGAGAGCTCAGTTTTGACGTGGATGGGTTCTTGTAAACCATTGTAATAACGTCTCCGAAAAATTGATCATGCCCTCTGTAATATACAGCATTCGCAATGAGCGATCGCCAATACTGTTCGCTGATGTCCGCGTATGATGAGGCAGGTAGATCGTTCATGTACTGGCTGCTTGACTTCCTCATCGTGGTTGTCGCGTTGAAATTCGAATAATAGGAGGTTTTCCTCTGTGTTTCTTCAAAATTGGGCATAGATTCCTGTGATTCGTTGGGATCCCGGAGAATCATCTTTCTCGGGTTTTTGGAAACCGTCATGACGGATATTGCTGTATATATATCGTTCCAAAAGGTGGCGTCTCACCAGATGTTTGAAACCGCACTCAAACACTGTTACAGCGGAGTAAAAAGATTCACGGAGTTTGTTTGGGTTTGAAAAGCACTCAAGACAAATCTTTTACTGTAAACAAATAGTCCAAATCGGGGAACGCGAAAAAAATAAAAAATCAAAAAAATCATGAAAAAAGCCCCACACGTGATGCGTACCCCGTGGACTTACCACGTGAATATTGGTTTTTTTTTTTTGCCCTTTTGTTATCTCCTCACCCCATGTTTTGGGCAAGGCGCTGCGATTTGGGTTATTGGGCACTGTGCACCGCCTCAGCTTCTGAGCTCCGCACTCCGCACGCCACACACATTGCTTTGTGGAGTTTTAATTCAATAACTGTAAGTGTGTAAAAAGAAAAGATCAATTGTACAACCACATACCGCAAACCACGGCAACTCATGCAAGACTCTAGACAAAGTTACGCAATTTTAGGCGCCAAAAACTTCTAGATTGTCTCATCTCTATTGCTACTTAGTAATATATGAGTAACTTGTCGTTGTAATTACTGCACTCTGTCCAGTTATATAAATCTAAACCGTATCGCCTTGTGATTACCTTGTGTTTCTTAGAATCAATTGATTACACAACTCCAAAATGACCAAAAAAGTTGCCGTAAGTGACTCAATTGAGCCCTCATTTGACTCTTTCATCCCCTAACACCTTCAGATTATCATCTACTCTTTGTACCATCATATCGCTACGCTGGCCGAGGCCGTTAAGACCGGTGTGGAAGCCGGAGGCGCTTCTGCCACCATTTTTCAGGTGCCGGAAACTTTGCCAAAGGAAGTTCTCCAGTTGTTACACGCCCCAGCTAAGGCTCCTTACGATACTGCCACTCTAGATACTTTGAAGGAGTATGATGCATTTTTGTTTGGTATTCCAACGAGATACGGTAACTACCCTGCTCAATGGAAGAGCTTCATCGACAGCACTGGACCACTGTGGGGCTCTGGAGAGTTGTACCACAAGCAATTTGGTGTTTTCGTCTCCACTGGTACCGGTGGAGGTAATGAGACAACTGCAGTGAACTCCCTCTCTACTTGGGTGCACCACGGGTTGATTTACATTCCATTGGGATATGCCAAGGCGTTCGGAGAACTGACTGACTTGTCCGAGGCCCACGGCGGTTCGCCATGGGGAGCAGGAACCATTGCGGGTCCAGACGGCTCGAGGAAGGTTTCTGAGCTCGAGCTCAAGATTGGTCAGATACAGGGCAAGGAGTTCGCAACTGCGATTTCCAGATTCCACTGAGGTCGGCGGAATTCGTTCAATTAAATACCCTTAGTTCATTTTTAAACAATATTGCTACAAAAATTGAAGCAGAACAAAAACAAGAAGATTCAGGTTGCTTCGATGAACCTGGTATGGTAATCGGTTATTCCAGCCGTTTTGTAGATTTCTGTGTTTTCCACTGAATCGGTGTAAAGACTGACTAGTTCGCACAACGTCTGTGATGCCGTGATATTGACATGATCATCACTGTAAACCGAGGAACAGTTGGTGGAAGTTTCATCCATGAATTCGAGATCTTGAAGAACCCATTCTCGTATTGAAGGATTGGCATTTTTGTACAGCTCAGCAACACAAAGCACGTTTTCGTCAAGTTCGGAATCATAAAGCGTTTCAGTTGGTGTGTAAAAGGTGAAGATTTCATCCCTATTTTTCTCCTGTTTCTCGTAATGATCTTCCAGTTCTCCCTCTTCATAATCAATACCATGTTCGTTCCTATCAATTTCCTGCTCCCCTCCCTCCTCCCCTGGAACTGCTTGTGGTCTAACAAAGTGACTCCTTAAGCGATGCTTAACCACGGAAGATTTCTTGTGGATGTGTCTGATCAACTCTTTCATTATGGAAGTCGCTTGCTCGGCCAACACCACTAAATCATTCTACATCGTCTTAAGCATCAGTGAAGTTCTTGTTTCCATTCTCCTAAATCTCAGCAGAACATATTTTTTTTTTTCAAGTATCTTTTGACTGATGTTAAATCAGCTTGAACAACTGCACTGGAGCATTTGTCTGTCGATTTCTGCATCCTGACACCACCTGAGCTCAACGTCTTTCAACTCGTCTCCCCATTTGCTCTTGTCGTAGGGGTTGGAGCTCATCTTGAGAACCTTCTCGAGATACTTGTTGTCGTAATCGTTTTCCTTGGTGTACTCAATCACCTCCTCGAGGATCCACGTCCGTGGCAAAAACAGTGGGTTGTAGTTCTTGGCTCTTTCAAGACGCTGAGCATCCGGTAACTGCTCGTCTTGCACACGAGCTTTGAAAACAGCCAAGAAACCTTTCAACTCTCCCAAGACTTTCTCCTTGGTGTAGTCGGTGAATTCGTCATCTTTGAAATTTTTTGGCACAAAGCTCTCAGCAACTTTGTCGTAATCGAACTGCGCATCGTTTTGGATTGGAGAACTCTGCAAAATCGTGAAAAACCGATTGTAGTCCAGTTTTGTGGCCCTCAGCATTTCAAACATCGGAGCCAAAACCTCGGTGTGATCGGTATCTCTGGGCGAAATACCCAATCTTTTGCAAACGAGGTTCAAGTACTCATCGATAAATATTTTCTCGTACAGTTCGCCAGCAACATCGATGATTTTACCGGCCCTGCTGACGATTGGGCCTTTCCACTCTTCTTTCACCTCGCCTGTGAAGAATTGCGAGTCTTTCAGCACCTCCGGACCCGCACCAATCAGCTCGGCCACGTCCTCACCGAGCTTCACTAGATTGAACCAGATCGCGCTCGGGGTGTTTCTGAAGCTGTATCTGAGGGCGTGGTCGTCGTGGTTTGAGGTGTAGTCGGGATCAAACGTGTCCATGAATGCGAACGGACCAAAATCAAGCGAAAGGCCTAAAATAGATGTGTTGTCGGTGTTTAGAACGCCATTCAGGAAACCATATGCGTGCCAGTAAGCCACGGTCCGGGCGTTTCTCAAAACAATTTCAAAGTACATTTTATCGTACTTGGTGAGTGAGTCGTTGCCCAATTTCAGTTCCGGCTCCGATCCGAGCTCATTTGCCGCAACAAGATTCTGCTCGCCGCCAAAAACGTGCTCAATCACGTAGTCGCTCAGCTCGAAAAGTCCCTTTCTGTCTCCGCGCCATCTGTACAGGTCAAAAGTCCCGATCCGCACCCAACTAGGAGCCATTCGGCAAACAATTGCACACTTTTCTGCCGCTCCACGACGAGCATAGGTCTTCGGAAGTGCCGTGATGGCTAGCGCTCTTGTAGTTGGGATTCCGATGGCAGCCAGAGACTCGGAGATGACAAATTCACGGATGCTCGACCTCAACACAGCCTTTCCGTCCGCAAACCGCGAGAATGGAGTTTTAGCAGCTCCTTTCAACTGTAGCTCGTACCTCTCATTGGTTTTGGGGTTGGTCACTTCGAATAGGTTCAGCACTCTGCCATCTCCTAACTGACCGGCAAACTCGCCAAACTGGTACCCTGCGTAGGCTTGTGCATATGGGAATGGCTCCGTCACAAATTCCTGGCCACTCACAATCTTCTGAAACCATTCCGACTTTGGCTCTGTTTCCGGATCAAGACCAAGTGTCTCGAGTGCCTTTTCAGACGCGAGAAGAAACCGGTATTCTTTCCTTTCTTCTGGCTTGCACCACGAGAATGCGCCCGAAACAAGCCGTCTTGCAACTCTAAAGAACTCCTCTGGTGTGTTGGGATCGTTCGCGAACTCCACAGACGGAACTCGAGGATCTGGGGCCAGATGTGTGGTAAACGAGGAAGTCTTGGGCACAGATTGCAGCGTGTAGTTTGCCGTCATCCGGGGCGAACAAGTGGAGAGATGCCTTGATAGCAACGACAGTCTGGCCGCTGGGTTTTGGAGGTTCTTTCTCACCGAAAATTGTAGCATATCGGGCATTGATCGAGTTGTTGCCAAAACGAAAAATGATTGTGAGATCAAAGATGCTTGAATTCCGTTAGTTTTCTCCGCACAAGGATGAAAAAAAAAAGTTGCTAAGTTTCCCCCGCCAAATTTGCCACGCTATTTTACTCGTTAATTTCTTGTGCCGGAGGTGTAGAAGAAGGGCTCGTTCACGATAAAGCTCATCTGGAACCAAATATTGTTCAATTGACTCTGAATCATCCGCCCACGCCTTTTGGAGACTGCAATTCTTATGGCATACCAAGTTTCTAGCAGACTGCATAGGGAGAATCAAAGTTGTGGAAATTAAGTAAAAAACTCCCTTTTTTCCCTCCAAACCATTTGTTTCCCTTTTCTGTTGATTTTCAAACTGCGCACTTTTGCAACCCATTACTGCTGCACTCTTGAAACAGATTGTAGACACAGTAAAGCGTGGTAAAAGCTCACCCTACACATCCGAAGCTATCCTCCTTTACCCTTCTCCCGCTTCGCCAGGCCGTTTACACGCAGGCTTACATAAGCAGAAGTGGAACGTCCAAAATTTTTTTTTTTTTTCACGGAGGAAATTTTCAGTGACTAACGCAAGCTTTCTGCAGATAAGAGGGTCGAAACTCACCTCATCACAGTCGAAACAGCTTCATTTTCAAGCAAGAAAACCAAGATGAGCGAAATTTTTGTCCACGAAAAGACCGGCTCCGATGAGACCACCGCCGTGGGAAGCAAAGAAGCTCCTTACAAAACGGCCGCATACGCTTTGTACCAGTCCCCAGAAGCCAAGCTCTTCACATTCAAAGAAGGTGAGGACGGTGCCGGCGAGTACGTTGAGATCACTGCCTCCGCTTTGAAGAAGGCCAAGAAGGGTGCGGAAGGACTCAAGAAGAAAGAGGAGAAGGCCAAAAAACAAGCTGAAGACAAGGCCGCTAAAGATGCCGAGGAGAGTGCCAAGCTGTTGGAGGCCATGAAAATCACTATCGCTGAGGACAAGTCGCTTCCTGCTGCTCAGAAGATCAAAATTGCAGACATCAGCAAGCATGTTGATGCCCGTGTCAGAGTCCAAGGTTGGATCCACAGACTCAGACTTCAAAAGGGTCTTGCCTTTGTTGTTTTGAGAGATGGAACTGGATATGTCCAAGCTGTTCTGACCGGCGATCTGGCCAACGCTTACCAGACGCTGAACCTCACTATTGAATCTACCCTGTCCTTGTACGGAACCATCAAGAAGCTTCCTGAAGGAAAGTCTGCTCCCGGCGGTGTCGAGCTTGCTGTCGACTTCTACGAGGTCATTGGTCTTGCGCCTTCTGGAAAAGAGTCTTTCACCAACAAGATTCAAGAGGGAACCGACCCTTCGATCTTGATGGACCAAAGACACCTGGCTCTTAGAGGTGAGACTTTGTCTGCTGTGATGAAGGTGCGTGCTGCTCTTTTGGCTGCTGTTAGAAGAGTGTACACCGAGGTTTCTGTCACCGAGGTGACTCCTCCATGCATGGTGCAAACACAGGTTGAAGGTGGTTCTACTTTGTTCAAGATGGACTACTACGGTGAAGAGGCTTTCTTGACCCAGTCGTCGCAGTTGTACTTGGAGACCTGTCTGCCTGCTCTTGGTGACGTTTACTGTATCCAGGAATCGTTCAGAGCTGAAAAGTCCCACACTAGAAGACACTTGTCTGAGTACACCCATATTGAGGCGGAGCTGGCGTTCTTGACCTTTGATGAGTTTTTGACCCATATCGAGACCGTCATCACCAAGACCATCCAGTACGTGTTGGAGGATCCAGTCGCTGGTCCATTGGTGAAGCAGCTGAACCCTGGTTTTGTTGCTCCGCAGCTGCCATTCAAGAGAATGGAGTACATCCATGCTCTGGACTGGTTGAACGAGAACGGCATTCCAAACGAGGATGGCGAGAAGTTCAAATTCGGAGACGACATTGCTGAGGCTGCCGAGAGAAAGATGACCGATACAATTGGTGTTCCTATTCTTTTGACCAGATTCCCGCTGACTCTCAAGTCTTTCTACATGCAGAAGTGTGCTGATGATCCACGTGTGACTGAGTCTGTTGATGTTTTGATGCCAACTGTGGGAGAGATTACTGGAGGTTCGATGAGAATCTACGAGACTGAGGAGCTCCTGGCTGGTTTCAAGAGAGAGGGTATTGATCCATCCACTTACTACTGGTACATTGACCAGAGAATCTACGGTACTTGTCCGCACGGAGGATATGGTTTGGGAACTGAGAGAATTCTCGCATGGCTCTGTAACAGATTCACTGTCAGAGACTGCTCGTTGTATCCTCGTTTCACCGGCCGGTGTAAGCCATGAGGGGTATGTAGAGAGTACGTGAATTGTTTGACCATTTATAATTCATTTCATTGTGGTGAAGTATATGATAATGCTGTAGCGGAAGAAAAAAAATGTTCGCGAACTTTTTTTTTGTCGATTTGATTTTTTTTTTTTTCAACGAGTTTTGGGAAAAAAACTAATTTGATTCTAAGTCTGCTCCAGGCAGCCGTTTGTTCTTTTTGAAAGTTCTTTTGATAGACACTCCGTCCAATCAAACACAAAAACCGCATCAAAACTGTTGCCTATTTATAGCTAAACAAGTGGTGACCATGTCGTTGGAATCTGTGCTTTCTCTTTTGTCTTTGGAGCAGCCATCTCCAGAGGGCTCTGTCGAGCTCAAGTCGTTGGTGTTCAAGCCAAAGACTGCTAAGTCGGCTACTCCTGTTCCTATTGTGCTTATTGCACCAACATCTTCTCAAACTCCTTCTTCTATTGTGGCCAAGAGCCTGAGCGTGAAGGATCCAAGATTGGCAAACGACGAGCTGACCCAACAGTTCTTTGGTACTCCAGCCAAGGAGTTCACTATCGCATCTCTCGGAAAGGACCACCAGGACGGCAAGATCAAGGTGATTTTGGATGCCACCGTTAAGGCCGATTCCACGGAATATGTCATCACCAACTCAACCGGAAAGCTTGTGCTTTCTGGTGACAAGTTGGTTGCATTCCTTGCCCAATTTGAGCCTCTGGTTATCGATTTTGCCGCTGAGATTGCAGCTGCTGCCACTGCAGCTCCTGCAGCTCCTGCTGCGAAGGCTGCCAAAAAGGAGGCGGCTAACGTGGGTAAGCTGGACGACGCCAAGCTGATTGGTGTGACTGTCGACAAGGAGCTAGACTTTTCCGGATGGTACCAACAGATCCTCACCAAGGGAGAGATGCTGGATTACTATGACGTTTCTGGTTGTTACATCATGAGACCAGCGTCGTACACCATCTGGGAGAAGATCCAGAGATGGTTTGATGACAGAATCAAGAAGGACGGTGTTTCGAACGCCTACTTCCCAATGTTTGTCTCTTCTAGAGTTCTGGAGAAGGAAAAGGACCACATTGAGGGATTCGCCCCTGAGGTGGCTTGGGTTACTAAGGCCGGTAGCTCTGAACTGGACGAGCCTATCGCCATCAGACCAACGTCGGAGACGGTTATGTACCCATACTACGCCAAGTGGATCAGATCGCACAGAGATCTGCCTCTGAAGTTGAACCAATGGAACTCGGTGGTGAGATGGGAGTTCAAGCACCCACAACCTTTCTTGAGAACGAGAGAGTTCCTGTGGCAGGAGGGCCACACTGCGCACATCTCTCACGAGGAGGCTTCCGCGCAAGTGTATAACATTCTTGACCTCTATGCTGGTGTGTACGAGGAGCTGCTTGCTGTTCCTGTTGTGAAGGGTATCAAGACCGAAAAGGAGAAGTTTGCTGGTGGTTTGTTCACGAGCACGTGCGAGGGATACATCCCAACCACCGGAAGAGGTATCCAGGGTGCAACCTCGCACCACCTGGGCCAGAACTTCTCCAAGATGTTCAACATTTCTGTGGAGAACCCGCTTGGATCTGACCACCCTAAGATCTTTGCTCACCAAACTTCGTGGGGTCTGTCCACAAGAGTCATTGGTGTCATGGTGATGGTTCACTCTGACAACAAGGGTCTTGTGATTCCTCCACGTGTTTCCCAATACCAGGTGGTTATCATCCCTGTTGGTATCACCAACAAGACCACCAAGGAGGTCGAGGACAAGCTGTATGCTGCCAGCTCTGAGCTCAAGACGAAGCTTGTGGGATCGGACGTGCGTGCCATCACCGATTTCAGAGACAACTACTCGCCAGGCTGGAAGTTCTCTGACTGGGAGCTCAAGGGTGTTCCTCTCAGACTTGAGGTTGGTCCTAAGGACATTGCTAACAACTCTGTTTTGGCTGTGAGAAGAGACACGGGAGCCAAGGTTTCGCTTTCCCTTGCGGAGATCGAGACCAAGGTTCCTGAGCTGCTCGAGGAGATCCAGAGATCGCTGTACGAGAAGGCCAAGGAGAAGTTCGACACCCACCGTGTTGTTGTGGAGGAGTGGAAGGACTTTGTTCCTAACCTCAACAAGAAGAATCTGATCCTGTCGCCATGGTGTGGAGTCGAAGAGTGTGAGGAAGACATCAAGGAGAGCTCTGGAAAGCAGGATTCTGGTGAGGACTTCGAGGTTGATGAGAAGGCCCCATCGATGGGTGCCAAGTCTTTGTGCATTCCTTTGGAGCAGCCAGAGCTCAAGCCTGGCCAGAAGTGTGTCAGATGCGGAAAGCCTGCTGTCAACTACACCATGTTCGGCAGATCTTACTGATTTCTATTTGATATGTTAGCTAATTAATCTTGAGTGAACAACGGGTCTTGCTTGGGTTGTACAGACTGTGTACTCCTATTCCTTCGTTAAATGTAGCATAATCAATTGCGCGACGGGTGATTTTTTTCCATTTCTTGAATTTTTCAAGATTGAAAAATTATAGATATTGCGAGACACACTGTAAAAAACATACTTTAGCCAGCCGCAACAACCTTTTTGACCTCAAATAACCTCCCAATGCTGTCACGCAGATCAGCACTTCTAAGAGTGTCATGTACGCGACAGGGCTGCCGTTGGAAATCCACGGCGACGCCACTGCCCATCTGCATCAAGGAAATCTACAACAACCCGCCAGAGGTCAATACACAGCTCCAGCTGAACGGTTGGGTCTCCGCCTCACGTGTCTCGAAGAACGTTGCTTTTATTGACGTGGTGGACGGTACATCGCACCAGGACATCAAGTGTGTGGTGCGGCCGCCCTCGCTGCTGCCGAAAAACCTCAACACTGGTTGCAGCGTCCGGCTCCGCGGTGTCTGGGCTGAGGGAAAGGGCAAACAGGCTTACGAACTGCGGGTCACGGACGCGAGTGTTGAGAGTAGCCCTGCAGCTGGTGCTGTCACTGGCGCTAGCACTGGTGCTGTGGACGTTCTGGGTGCCGTGGAGGAGCTGTACCCGCTGCAGAAGAAGTCGCACACCGCACAGTTTCTGCGCTCGATCCCGCACTTTAGATGGAGAACGGTTGGTCTGAGCGCGATCTTGCGGTTCCGCTCTGTGGTGGAATCTAGTCTTGTTGAGTTCTTCAACCAGAACGCCTTCACAAAGACTCACCCGCCGCTCGTGACCAGCTCAGACTGCGAGGGCGCCGGCGAGCTGTTCCGGATTGAGTCCGAGTCCAAGTTGGCTGCAGGTGAGAAGTTTTTTGGCAAAGATGCCTTTCTCACAGTTTCCACGCAGTTGCATCTCGAGGTGATGTGTGCGGCCCTGAGCCGCGTCTGGACACTCACGCCTTGCTTCCGTGCCGAGGAGAGCGACACAAACCGCCATTTGTCGGAATTTTGGATGTTGGAGGCCGAAATGGCCTTTGTCGAGGACGTGCATCAGCTCACCAAGTTCTCGGAACTCATGATCAAGCACGTGGTCCAGAAACTACATGCTGATCTCGACAATGCCGGGACGAACCTCACCACCACCGTTGAGAGACGCGTGCTGGACCAGATGGTGCAAAGGTGGGACATGCTACTTGCCAAGGAGACCTGGGACACCATAACATACACTGAAGCAGTTGAAATCCTGCGCAAGGCGCGCGCGGACGGCACCGCGGACTTCCGGTATGAACCAGTCTGGGGGGATTCGCTCAAGTCTGAGCACGAGAAATGGCTTGCTGGTGTTTACTTCAACGGACCTGTGTTTGTGACCGACTACCCGATTGCGGAGAAACCGTTCTACATGAAGATCAATAGCGACAACAAGACTGTGGCCTGCTACGACCTGCTTGTTCCCGACATCGGCGAGCTCATCGGCGGCTCTTTGAGAGAACACCGCCTTGAGAATTTGACGGCGGAGATTGAGCGCCGGAACATGTCTGTGGAACCGCTACACTGGTATCTTGCTCTGCGTGAAAACGGAACAGTTCCTCACGGAGGCTTCGGCATGGGATTTGAGCGCATGCTTCAGTATCTAAGCTTCACTGACAATATCAAAGACGTGATTCCGTTCCCGCGGAGCG